>OY986040.1:58646427-58856427 GCA_963920215.1 Nineta flava | reverse complement strand
TGGGACAAAAATTGATTTAAATATTTAAATAATAAGTTTTCAGAAAACAAAAATTTTTTAGATGCATTCATTATTTGTGAAAAAAATAAAATTTTTGACTGAGCCTAAAAATTAAAATATCTCGTACACCAATATCGAAAAAACAATCAAAAATTATGTCGTGTTATGTCTACATAGACCATGAAACTTATATACCACATCTTAAAAACAAAATTTTCAGGCCATGTGAGCCGTGCCGAATTAACAAAAAATTTTACATAAAAAGATAATTAACTCCGGTGTGTTTTTTTGAAAAAATAAGCAAAAAAAAAATTCCCTTATGAAACCAACTTATTTACCAGAGAACCTTAAGTCTTAAGTTTCATAATGAAATCTTAAGTTTCATAACCGTACGGCCACTTTGCAAACTTTTGTATTTTTTTCAAAAGAAAAGATTTTGTTCTGAACGTACCCACTTTCTAAACACGCAAGGAGGATGCGGTTTTTTGCATTCAACCCGGACTAACTTGAAATTTATAAGTAAAATGGGGAAACTTTAATTTTCCAAACGGAACAACTCCCGAAAAAGGGGAAAAACACCAAAAATTACCTTTTTTATCTAATTTAGTGTTTTCTATATGGAAGTTTAACATTACTTAGGAAAAATAACAGTTTTAGAAAATAGAATATAAGGTTTTCGATTGAAAAATTTAAATAAAAATTTTCATCCATTACTTAGATTGAATCAATGGGACAAAAATTGATTTAAATATTTAAATAATAAGTTTTCAGAAAACAAAAATTTTTTAGATGCATTCATTATTTGTGAAAAAAATAAAATTTTTGACTGAGCCTAAAAATTAAAATATCTCGTACACCAATATCGAAAAAACAATCAAAAATTATGTCGTGTTATGTCTACATAGACCATGAAACTTATATACCACATCTTAAAAACAAAATGTTCAGGCCATGTGAGCCGTGCCGAATTAACAAAAAATTTTACATAAAAAGATAATTAACTCCGGTGTGTTTTTTTGAAAAAATAAGCAAAAAAAAAATTCCCTTATGAAACCAACTTATTTACCAGAGAACCTTAAGTCTTAAGTTTCATAATGAAATCTTAAGTTTCATAACCGTACGGCCACTTTGCAAACTTTTGTATTTTTTTCAAAAGAAAAGATTTTGTTCTGAACGTACCCACTTTCTAAACACGCAAGGAGGATGCGGTTTTTTGCATTCGACGCGAAATAACTTGAATCTTATAAGAAAAATCTGAAAACTTTAGTTTTCCCAACGCAACATCCCCGAAAAACTGGGAAAACGCCAAAAATTACCTTTTTTACTTCTATTCATACTAGAAGGTAGCGGTTTTTTGAAATCTTTCTTAGACGCGAAGCTAAGGCCGAAGGCCGCCTTGGGGCTCACAGGATCGACCCCCTAGTAAGCAGAGCGAGTTGACATTTTATAACGCGAAGCGGTCTCCATTGTACCTATATGTGAATCCACTTAGAAAGAAAAATGGTTAAGTATCGCGAAGCGTAAAAGTAGGCATATCCGATCAAATAAATAAATGTAAAAAAGGGCCGAGTTTGCAGGGAGATATTTCATATAATAGTTGCTCCTTAAAAAGTGATGATATCCTATTAAAGAGCCGAGCTATTTACAGAGTAAATTAACTATTTAACAAGAAAATTAATGAGGGTTAAATTGATTAAATTTAAGAAACAATTTGGTTGAAATTTATTTCCGAAGTTTTCGCTTAGTATGTTTTTAAAATTTTATAACGCGGCCAGTTTTAAAATATTTAAAACCTTAAGAAAGAATAACTTGTCTTGCCAAGGCTATTTTATGAATACCTTTGTGAAGTATTGTCAAGGATTAATATTTTCAAGTATTACAAAGTCGAGACTAAATTTAATATACTTTGTATATTTACATATACTGGGTATAAAAATAAGCAGTACTATTGTTTAGCGAAATATTTTTAAAATTTTATAACTTGGCAAATAATTCTTTTTTTTAAATATTTTAAGACTGGCCGCGTTATAAAATTTTAAAAACATACTACGTGTTTTGGTATGCTTTGCGTTACATTACACTTCGCGATACTTAACTCTTTTTCCGCATGTCCGTTCGTCTGTCCGTCTGTGGATAAAATAACCACAGAACGAAAAGAGATAACAAGCTGAATTTTTTTTGGGTGTTCTAGAGTAAAAAGTAAGGTCAAGTTCGTGAATGGGCTAAATCAGAACGTGTTTTCTCTCGTCAGTGGGGAAAATATACTCTTTGAAACCGTAAGAGATAGAAAAAATTTTTTTACAATAAATCTTTTTCTTTTTAAAATAAACAATTTTTGTTTGAAAAATTTTTTTATAAACTACTTAACACTTTTCTCATAATTTGTGCTCAAAGAGCATATGTAACAGCATAACATCTCATATAATATAGGTGTAGCCTGTAAAGGTATAATATACAAGGTATGTTGCATAACATAAAATTACATATAAGTACTATGGTTATACCCAGTATATGAAAATATACAAGGTATATTAAATTTAGTCCCGACTTTGTGTTGCTTGAAAATATAAATCCTTGACATAAATGTTTGGAATGGGTGTTCATAAAAAGGCCTAATTTGGTCGATTAGGCTAATCCTTCTGTCCGTGAACACGATAACTCAAAAACAAAATGAGCATAAATTTTGTATGTGTGTTCTATAGCAAAAGAGTGAGAAACAGTTCGTTAATTGGCAAAATTGGAACGTGCCTCTCCCCGCCAGAGGGGAAACTATACATCTTTGAAACCGTAAGAGATTTTTAACAAATCTCTTAGAAAATTTTAATTAAAAAAATTCTTCTTTATAAAATAAAAAACTTTTGTTTAAAAAATTTTTTTATAAACTCAATAGTTTTTTCATAATTTGTGATTATATGTTCCTCGGAGAGTGAATTGGTAACCATTCGAATACGCAGAATTCAATCACTGATACGCAACTCAGTGTATACTGGATATTCAAACAATTAACCCAGTTAGTTGTTATATCACTTGTTATCTTAACATATTATGGATACAAATAATCGAAAGATTTTGAAAACCGTAAGACCTTCCTAATTAATCCTATTTCTATATTTGTTGAAATCGACGCGTCATCACATGAGACGGTTGTGGGTTCGAATTCTCACTATTTCCTGATTTATTTTTTATAGATATACAAACCATTGAAGTATTGTATTTTTTTTAAATTTGTTATTATTGAAACGTAGATGAAATAAATATGGTTTCAAATACAATTCTTCTGGTTTTTACTATATAGATTTCAAAAAATATAAGTTTCAGATGATTGTGTATTTTATTCAGATTATTGTGTTTTTTTATAAAATTGCCAACAATTACATAATATTTTTCATAAATAGTAAAAATAATTACTTTGAGTTCAAAGGCAAATTTTGAAAAAATGAAAAGTTAAAAAATCTAACTCAATATATTTAGTAAAGCCCAGATTTAAATTTATTTTTAAACATCACATAAAAAAAATATTAAAACTAAGTATTCGTGCTAGAATTAGGTCATTTTTGAATAAGTTATTTCGTTAATAACGCGTTCAGATGACTAACTTCAGCACATAACGTATGACGATGAACATTACGCATACGTACGTCTCCTTATAAGCACACGAAACCAATTCTATTTATAAACTATTATATATATATATATATATATATACATACATATATAACACATATATATATACATATATATATATATATATATATATATATATATATATATATATATATATATATATATATATATATATATATAAATATATACATATATATATAAATATATACATATATACATAAATATATATATATATATCTATATATGTGTGTATATAAATAGAACAGTTAATTTTAAGGCAAAACTTTTATAAAATTAAAGTAATAATTATTATTAATAATTAATAATAATTAAAAATATACTTACTTTCAACGTCATTGCGGGCAAGATCGGCCTGGAAAATAAATATTATTAATAAAAATATGTTATAATTTAAGAATTTTTGAGAACGATTATTTTTTTAAATTGATATTTTGTAAAAATAATAAAACGTTGTGGCAATAATATTCTATTTAAATAATTCTAATTTTTATATGTAAGTACTTTACTAACTTAACTAATAAAAAATGATGTTTTCCCAATATTTATAAAACTCAAGGTAAAAAAAAACTGTATACTATACTACTTTAATATTGTATTAAAAGTGAATGATTCATCGTTAAAGAAACTTGTGAAAAAATGTCATGAGCAACAATTAAAATTTATTATGGATGCAAACTATTATATCTTGTAATTTTGGTGACAAATAATTTCCATAAAAACACAAGATATTTCCAATACGTATAATTAATTCCACACAGTAAATAATAACTCAATTTACACAAATACAAAAAATTCACTTAAATTTAAAATTAAGTAACATTTAATTTAACAATTCAACAAAATATTAATGTAATATTTCCATACCATTTTTGTTTTTTCAGTGTGTGGACTGATTAACAATCAACTAACGACTAAGACGACTTAAACAAGAATGCGAATATTACAACTGTTTCATCGGCATTTTATGAGCCAAGATGGCGCTCTAAAGTTAAGAATAGCATATACCTATGAAAATATAGCATACACAAAATTAACACAATTCAAAAAACTATTAAGAATACTATATTTAATAAAAGCGTACGATTGTAATCAATACTTTGCCACTCTTGCTGAAAATTTTTTTTTGCTTCATAGGAGCATGAATATTTTCAGTCTATAATTGTCTCTAATTTTACTTTATCTACATGCTAAAAATATCTTGTGGCAGAAGAAAATGTAGATAAAGTTAAGTTAGATACTTTTAAAGACTTTTTTATTTGACTGCATAAAAAAAATCTAATTTTTTTTTCAAGTGATATCGAAAATATAATTCCAAAAGACGGAAAAAACATACTGCCACTGTTTAAACTTTGATATTTATATTAAGAAGAGCCTCCTCGTCGCAATTTTTTATTTACCATTTAAATAACATAGGAAATATTCTTTTTCAAATTTGGAACTTAATATCTTGTCTATAGAATAACGTACTGATAGGACCAGAGTGTATTATTGTAAGGAATTGAGCGGTCTACAAAAAAATATTTTTTATCATTTTTTTTAAGTTTAATTTACAGTAAATTTTAAGAATTAAGTACTTTTATGGAACTGGAATTAAGACCTTTTTTATGGAACGTTGTATTTCCATCAAATATTCTCTAACAAAGCTTTCGAAATTCCTGAAGGATCTTTAGTTTTTTTCTTGTCCTGTGCCATGCCCTGTGGTTGTCTGGACACGCAGTTCGCTGCTTGATTATATTTTCCGGTGGCGTGAACTATCTCAATGATTCAAAAATCACTGAATCGTAGTGTTTTTAATGAAAAATTATTCGAACATCAATCGAATATTTCTGTACAGTCTTATCAAGTCATGACTGGCTACCAGTTTTAGAAAACCATTACTTTGTGCATACATTTAGACTATTTAATGAAAAACTTATCTCTGAAAAACATATTTTGAATCTTGTTTCCCGAAATCAAAAGCGCGATCTAGTAAACCGAAGATTCTAAAGAGGATCAGTAACTGGATTGATGACAATATAAAAAGAACAGGATAATGTTTATGATTAATTTGTAAATTTTAAGCAAAAATACCCTGAGTTCAAAGAAATTTATAAACAAGCGAAGGAGGAATACACGCTTTCAGTACAAATAGCAAAAGCTATTAATATAAACAATGCAATAAACTTGGCTAGTAACAACTCTAAAGGTAGGTGTCCATCTGAGACAAAACAGTCTCGAGAGTAGTCACGATGCTCGACTCACAAATGGATAGAAGGGTTGAGAGCAGTATCGGAGATAAGTCCCAACAGATCTCCGAGAGAGCACCGATCACAGGTGGACATGTATATTAATGCTCTCGAGACTCAGTCTCCAGTCTTCCGTCCGTGTTTGAAGAGTTTGCGAGCTCTCGGAGACTTTACTATTGTTCACCCACTACTATATTTTATCTATGGTTCATATCCATAGAGAAATAAAGTTTGTTTATGTCATAATATTTATACCCAGTATATTTGTAAATATACAAGGTATATTAAGTTTAGTCCCGACTTTGTAACGCTTGAATATATTAATCCTTGACAAAAATGATTCACAAAGGTATTTATTAAATGGCCTAAATCGGTCAATTCCGCATGTCCACCCGTCTGTGAACAGGATAACTCAAGAACGAAAAGAGATAACGAGATGAAAATTTTGTGTGTGTTCGTTAATGGGCAAAATCGGAACGTGTTTCCCCCCCTTTATATCTTTGAAACCGTAAGAGGTAGAAAAAAATTTGTTAACAAAAAATCTTTTTCTCTTTAAAATAAACAACTTTGTTGAAAATTTTTTTCAAAAATTTAATAATTTTCTCATAATTTGTACTCAAAGTTCCTTGGAAAGCCAAAAATGTGCCCATTTTTAAGGTCATGAGATATTTTTTTTAAATTGTGACACAACTAACATTTACAAATAATTAATATTTTATAAACATTAAATAGGCAGAAATATTAACAATTCAAACATTGATATACAACTGAGTATATACTGGGTATTCAACCAGTTTACTCAGTTAGTTGTTACATTACTTGTTATTATTATTATTAACTTGTCACAGCTGTGAGTAGACTCTCAGGTGGAAACGAAATATTCTTGTCTCGAGACTGCAATGATTATCGAGTCTCAGAGAGTTGTCACAGAGACAAAAGTTATCTCAAATGGACAATACTCCGAGGCTGGTCTCGAGACTTTCTCTCGAGATTTTGTCTCAGGTGTACACTTAGCTTAAAGCAGTATGCGGCATGATAAACACTGAAGTTGTGATCAATCATTCTACCATTGTCGACCCTTTTCAAATAGCTAGTAATCTTAACGAAACCAGTAAACATGTCACGTGTATCCAATACGCTTTAGCTTACCCTCGCCATATCTCAAGACATAGTGCATATTTAAATAAGCTAAACAGTTCTGATTTCGCTGGAGTAGATGATATACCAACAATTTTATTAAAGAAGGCTCAAACTCTCTCGGTGCCACTTTCTCACTTAATTAATCATTCGTTTAATGAAGGCATATGCCCTGAGCAATTAAAGTTATCAAGAGTCATACCTGTTCCTAAAAATAACAGTACCAAAGCATGCCCAGAGTATAGACCAATATCAATTGTACCCTCTCTTTTGAAAAATATTTGAACTTGCTTTTTTCGAACGCTTACGCTCCATTCTGGAAAATCATAATATAGTAAATCCTCATCAACACGGATTATGTAAACATCAGTCAAAAGAAACAGCATAAATGTCTTTTATTGATAACGTCGTCTCACTCATATATCAAGGGCTTATGGCAAGTGCAATTTTCTTGTGATTTTAGTAAAACTTTTGATACAATTTATCACTGAATTTTGTCATACAAATCAGAAAAATGTGATATCAGAGGAAAGGTTGTATCGTGGATTGAGTCGTATTTAAATAAAAGACATCAGGTGGTTTGCTGCAGCGGTGTATTATCGGAACCAAAACCTCTTCGAATGTGAATTCTACAAGGATCTATTCTAATACTCGCCCTACTTATAATTTACATAAACGGCCCTCCTCGGATTCAATGTCTTTCACTTAATTATATAATATATGCTGATGACACAATAATATTGTCATCATCCAAACAATTTTCTGGTTTAGTGCTTAATAAGAAAACGACAAAACTAATGTCCTTTCCCCTAAAAAGCATAAAATTTCAAACAGCAATGCTCACAGCCGTTGATATCTTTAAATTGCTCGTTTTATGCATAAGCAGTAACCTAATTTGGGCCGCAAAAAATGTTTCATTCCTATAAACTTCCCGATTGGCTTACTTTCTGAAGGGATTACGCGTAGTTTTTAACGATTTATCGGTCTCAATGACTTTTTACTATGTATTTGTTTACCCGCAACTTAGATATGGAATCAAATGTTGTAGAAATTCTTTAACAGCAAAAGACGTCTTCATCAAACAAAAGATGATGTTACGATGTATGTTTAAAACCAATGATCTCCTGTGTCACATTCTTTGTGGATAATGGTATCCTCGCGTCACCATCAATTTACACCTCCAAAATACCCTCTCTCAGTTTGTGGTAAGAGTTGGCCAATTTTTTGTAAAACAATACAAAACGTTAACATGTTCAAAAAGCACTACAAAATTTTTTAGTTAGTAACGCTTTTTACTTCATAGGCGATCTGTTTGTTTAATACTGAACCTATCTATTTTTGGTATTATTTTATTTGTTTATCTTACTAAATTTTCAATTAAATTTGTTGTTTTAATTTTGTATACTGTTTTTATTTTTAAATAAATTGTATTTTATTGTTGGATATTTATCTGTTGTTGACTACTGTTTTTTTATTACTATTTTCTTCGTTAAAATTACTGTTTTCATTGTTCAAATTACTGTTTTTAGATTGATAGTTAATATTTTATTGTTAACTATTTATCTATTGTTGACTATTGTTTGTATTTTTACTATTTTATTTTTTGAAATACTGTTTTTAAATCGGTTATTAATATTTTCGTACTTGACTTTATTGCATGTTTTTTTTGACGTAGCAAGCATATCTAAGTATATCGTTTGCGAAGTAAATATTATTTTTATTATTAATATTAGTACCCTCTTTAACAAAGGAATATATACAGGGTGTCCCGTAAGTAGTCGATTTCCATAAGAGAGTAGGAAGAAGGTACGATTTTGGAACGAAAAATCCTGAGACATTATTATATCTTTAATTAATTATTTATTAATTAAAGAAACTAGGTTGAAACCAGAGTTGCAAAAAGTGCAGTTTTTTTTGAAAGTTTATTTTGTATTTAATTATAAATTTTTGTAAAAATGTATTGCTTAAATTTTTAAAATTAATTTTTGAAATTATTCATTCCTTGAAAAGTGCATTAGTTAAATTTTTTTATTTTTTGAAAAATGTAATAAATAGGTTGTTTTAATAAAATTATTTTATTGATTAATTTTTTTTGGGTGCCCCAGCTAGAAATGCTTTTGGTAATAACGAATTTATTTATTCATTATTTTTCGATAATGAAAGTGACTTTTGAGTTCGAAACCTAAATGAAAGAGTTGCGATTTGAAGAGTTAGAGCTTCGTTTTAGAGAGACGCATCTCTCTGGTGATTTTTTAACAGGTTTGGGACATCCTAAAAAAAATATCTGCTCACTTTAACTTGTGTCCCAAAGCTACTATGAATTTTATCTGTCGCTCGTACCCACAGAAACAGGTAAGTAAAATTTAAGGGGTGGGATCTTTGTTTTATGGGGGTGCATTTTTTGCGATTTTCTAAGAAATGATAATTCCAAAAATTTAGTTATGGCATTATTAAAAAAATTAATCAATAAAATAATTTTATTAATTTTTTGTACTTTCGAGAAAACTTTTTGTACTTTCGAGAAAATTTAATTTGCGCATTTAAAAAAAAATTTATTATTAAAACAATTATTTATTCGATTTTTCAAAAAATAAAAAAATTTCATTAATGCACTTTTCAAGGAATTCATAATTTGAAAAAGTTTAGCAATACATTTTTCCAAAAATTGATAATTAAATAAAAATGAATTATCAAAAAAATGCACTTTTTGCAACTCTGGTTTCAACCTAGTTTCCTTAATTAATTAATAATGAACAAAAAAATGTCTCAGGATTTTTCGTTCCAAAATTGTACCCTCTACCTACCCTCTTATGCAACTCGACTACTTACGGGGCCACCTTGTATAGGTATCTCGATGTGCAAATGGACAAACTTTGTGCAAGTTTTTTTTGACAGTACCTTAAAGACATTTTGAGTGACCAGGTAAACCGCTCAATATTTCTATTGCTGTTAGGATGATAAGCAGCCGATAAATATGCTTAATTCTTAAAGTGGACAAAACATCTTTTCATATACTTGGTAAGGCATAAACCGCACGAGCATTAGAAAGCGATCAAATTATTAATAATATCTTCTGACGTGATGGTTTTTATATTTGGGTCCGCCTCAACCTTACGTAAAAATTTCATACCGGTAACCTTCATTAGAGGTCCCACAATATCTAATTGTGAAAAAGTAAATTTGGTATCTGTTTCTTCAATCGCGACATAAAATCACTCTCAGTGAAGCTAGTAATTTTATGTAGCTGACAAATCGGCCACTGAAATTATCTTGCAAAATCTTTGATTTCCTAAATAAGGGCAAGATTACAAAAAGTTATAAGGTACTTTCTTGAGTGTTTTGACATGTTCAGGGATGAAAATCTCAGGTTGATTCCAAGAAATCACCATATACACCTGAAACATAAAATTCGGAACAGAATTTATTAGTAAATTAAGAAGAGGATCACACTTTTGGTGATCAAAAATCAGGTGAGGTGGAGAGTGTATGTGGGGGATCAAACGTGTAGAGTTTTGATAAAAAAAAAACGATCGAACATAGTTCTGAAAATTGGTGTAGTATTACATATTGAAAATAGAAATTGAAAGAAAATGTTCCCAGAAGTGTATGTTAAGACCCAACCGCTCCAAGAAGTGGTAAAGTGGTTAACTTTGAGTTGAAATTGAACTCATAAAACATAGTTCTGCAAATTTGTTTACTGCAAGTTAACGATACAATTAGACTTTTCACAAATTTGCAGAAGTTAAAAATACCAAAAAATTTAACTTACGCAAAAAATTTTTATAAGGTAGATGAGTACATTTACACGTATTACAATAAGACTTCGGAATCACAGAAATTGGGTTGGTTATAAAGTGAATTTTTCGAGTTGAAAAGGCTTAATTTTCGATTCATAGAATTTAGCTCCAATATCCAATATCCAATATTATCTAATTTATCTTTAACGAAAAGTGAAGAACAACTGATTTTATAAGCGGAATTTGATCAGTCAAATTCAAATTAACAACAATGCCATCAATTATGACAAGTTGCAGCTGAATTCAGGTTTCCAGTTTACCGGTTCGATTCCCGGAATAAGAACCAATGTAGGCATACCCCACGATATCTTGGCATATTCAACTTCATATGTATACTTAAAAAATTAATTAGAATGAAAATGTATTGTAATTTCAACTAAACTTTTATTTTGCCTATTTAATAATGAATACAGTGTCGATTGGTGGCTTCAACGTTTCACCTGGCGACAAATCTATTACACTAAGATGACTAAATGTTGGTTACTTTCCATTAGACACAGCCATGGCATATAATCCTCGTGTGTTTCATTAACAACTTCGTGTGACTCTCTGTGCAATCATAGAGACGCAAGAAAAATTTGTGTTAGTAACAGTGATTCCAATAATTAAAAAAAAAATGTTTTTGACAATTGGTACACCAATAGTTATTTATA
This sequence comes from Nineta flava, assembly GCA_963920215.1. Lineage (NCBI taxonomy): Eukaryota > Metazoa > Arthropoda > Insecta > Neuroptera > Chrysopidae > Nineta > Nineta flava. The sequence goes on along the minus strand of OY986040.1, from coordinate 58,844,970 downwards.
AGGTAACCTGTGTTTAAAAGTTACTGAAATTATATTCGTATGCATGGTTTTTATTAGTAATTCATAAGTTACTTAAAATATCTATGTGTGCAATTTCTTTATTTTATTAAAAATATTGCACCCAGTACCTGCGTGAATTAAGAAAATTTTTTCAGAAGTTGGAAATAAAAATACCTCTTAATAAATAATATCATTAATATTATTTGATTGTATTCTCCCAACAAAAAGTTTCTATTTATGGAAAATATCTATTTATTTTTTATCTTAAGAATTTTTAGATCTATGCAATTTTGATACAGTATTTCAAAATCTTGATGAGGTCATTCGTTCGAGAAAATTCATTTAAATACATTATAAAATTCAAGTGACCATGGTAATTCATTTGTAATATTCATTATTATGGGTATTCAAATTGCAAATATTTCTGAAAATGTACAGTAACTTATACTTACTGTAGTGATGTACTTACTGTAGTGATGTACAGCAAGCCAGCAGAGCAACCTGAGCAAAAAACAATTATTGTCTCATAATTAGACGCTATTTAAATGCTAATTAAATGCCCTAATTAAAAATTAAATGCTCTTTGTTGTAATGCGTTACCGCATGCTCTGCTAGCTTAATGTTCAGCTAGCAGAGCAATATTTAAAAAATCAATTAATTATATTGTATTTAATATCAAACTATAAAGCTAATTAAATGCGAATTAAATGCTCCAAAAAAAGTGAATGCTCTTTGTTGTACTGTGTAACCGCATGCTCTGCTAGCTTAACCAGCAGAGCCATATTCAAAAAATCAATTAATTATATTGTATTTAATATCAAATTATTAAGCTAATTAAATACTAATTAAATGTCCTAATTAAAAATTACCTGCTCCTTGTTGTATCGTGTAACCGCATGCTCTGCTAGCTTAACCAGCAGAGCAATATTTATAAAATCAATTAATTATATTGTATTTAATATTTGTTGTACTGTGTAATCGTATGCTCTGCTAGCTGAAGGTTGATTTAGCAGAACAATACTTTAAAATTAAAAAAAGTAAATATGCAGGGATCGTAATGTGCTTCAGATAATTTAATGCACAATTAACAATAAATTGTTCTTTGTTGTAGAGGGACAAATAAAACTCCTCTCCCAGATAAATCGCATTTAATGAATGGGCATTCAATGAGTGGGTACCGGCATATTTAAATTTTACTGAGTACTTCGAAAAATTTGTTCCTGGGCACCTTAAATGAGGCCGTTCCAGATATGAACTCTTAATATTAATATATAAATCATCCTCATCACAGTTTTTCATTTTCATTTAATAAGCATTTAATTAGCTTAATAATTTGATATTAAATACAATATAATTAATTGCTTTTTAAAATATGGCTCTGCTGGTTAAGCTGGTAGAGCATGCAGTTATAAAGTACAACAAAGAGCATTAAATTTTTTTAGAGCATTTAATTACCTAATTTGATATTAAATACAATATAATAAATTGATTTTTAAATATTTCTCTGCTAGCTTAGCATTGAGCTAGCAGAGCATGCGGTTACAAGATACAACAAAGACCAGGTAACTTTTAATTAGGGCATTTAATTAGCATTTAATTAGCTTAATAATTTGTTATTAAATACAATATAATTAATTGATTTAATAAATATTGCTCTGCTTGCTTAACATTAAGCTAGCAGAGCATGCGGTTACACGATACGACAAAGAGCAGTTAACTTTAATTAGGGCATTTAATTAGCATTTAATTAGCATAATAATTTGATATTAAAAACAATATAATTAATTGCTTTTTAAATATGGCTCTGCTGGTTAAGCTAGCAGAGCATGCGGTTACACAGTGCAACAAAGCATTAAATTTTTTTAGAGCATTTAATTAGCTTAATAATTGATATTAAATACAATATAATTGATTGAGTTTTTAAATATTGCTCTGCTAGCTTGACATTAAGTTATCAGAGTATGCGGTAAAGCCCTACAACATAGAGTATTTAATTTATAATTAGCATTTAATTAACGTCTAATTATGAGACTATTAAAATTGTTTTCTGCTCAGGTTACTTTACTGGCTTATTGGGCATGAAAATATGGCCAGGTAATGAATTGTATCAAGACTTATGAACAACAACTTTGCTCATAAGTCATAATACCAGGAGAGAAATTCAATATTTTATGTTTCCCCCACTCTCGAAACCCGTTTTCCCCCCGCCCTATTTTGTCCAGTAACGAACTAGGCCTTTCATATACTTCAACTTTCACAACTTTCATTGCAATTAATCTACAATTACGGCATTCTGAGCGCGTACTGACACATATATACATACATATATATACAAGGTGCTTAGATTTTAATTTTAATCCGGAAAAGATCTCCTGCCGAGAGATTACACTTGGGCGCGTTTTCAGTAATAAGTAAATGGCTTAATTTGATGCAAACAAGATTTAATTTAATTATTCCACGGGCAGCGCTGGGACAACCTAACTGGATATCTTAAAGAAAATTTAAGTATTCCACTGCATTTTTTTAAAGTTCACTTTATTTTTCGATTTAGTAAATAAAAATAAAATGTTTTCCTCTCTTGCGTTTTCTGTCTATCTTGCTTACATTTTGAGAAAAAATGAAATTTCCCTGGAAAAGTAAATTATTTATTTTATTCATAAAATGAAATAGCGCGTCACGTTGGAACCAGTGATTATTTATTGTTTCCAATGGAACATCATCAAGATAATTCATAAAATATTTTTCAAGAAACTAATGAATTATATTTATTTAATTATTTATTATTATTTGTTTACTTTTTATTTATTATTTCATTTTATAAATAAACTTAAATTTACTTTTCCAAGGAAATTTTATTTTTTATCGAATAGTAAGCAAGATAGACAGACAGAAAATACAAAATAAAAAAAAAACTTATATTTTAAGATTTAGCTCCTTAGTCTAAAAATAATATGAAAATTAGAAAAAAGCAGTGACGTACTCTGTTTCTAGTTTTACAATATTTAGTTTGATTTCCCCAGTGCCGCCCCTAGAATAATTTCATAAAATCCAAGAACATCAAACTAAGCCATTTACTTATTACTAAAAACATGCCAAGCGGAATCGAAATCAGCCAAGCATTTTTAGATACGTTTGGAAAAAAAGGTTTTTACACTAACTTTGACAACCTGTACTTCGAAAACGAAGTTTGAAAACATCCAAATTCTTAAGAACCTTTCTTCTTATTTTTGGGAGATCTATCGCCTAGAGAGATATATCACATTTTATATATCACATATATATATATATAATATATATATATATATATATATATATATATATATATATATATATATATATATATATATATATATATATATATATATATATACATACATTTGTTTATTTATTTTCATATTAACTTTTCTTCTTATTTTTGAGAGATCTGTCGCCTTTTAAATTTTCCGCGTTAAAATGTGATATATCTCTCTCTCTCTATATTTATATATATATATATATATATATATATATATATGGAGGGCATGGATATCAGAAGTTTCCGGTTGGATCTTAGAAGGCATACTCGACAAATAGAAAACAATTGGTTCATTACAATTGCGGTGACGGCTAGTGGAATTTTATGGTTCGGAGTAGCTTAGGGCTCTCCTCTGGAACCTACCCTCTTCATACTGTATCTCAATGATCTTGCCACGTGCTGTAAGCCATACTATGCTAGAATATGCTGATGACACTACGTTGTTGTTTAGAGGAAATATATTGAATTTATAAATATGCTTATAAATAGATGAGTTTTCGAATTCAGCCAGTGGTGTAGAGAGAACTGTTTAAAGTTAAACACATACAAAACTCATCATAAAGTTTGGAAAATTTGGGGAATATTTGTTAAAAATTCCTATATCTGAGTTCCAAACATTAACATTGAGTAAAAACGTTAAAATTGTTGGCCGACTCCTGGACAACTATCTCAATTGGACCACATAAGCTATTAGCTAAAAAAAATATCACAGTATTGCTACCTGCTCCAATGTTTAGCTAAAGTTGTTTTGCTGGACGTAGTTTTATCGGCATATCACGGTTATACTGCTTCAAATAGCTACATTTCGTTTGGAAATTTGATTAAAAACTGTTGTATCTCTACTGTTTTCATTGTCCTATTCGTCTTTGTGAACACCATCTATGGATCATGTGAAGATCTAAAATACGTTCCATTTATCGCTGTTTACCCAATCACAGCGTGCTTTGCTGTGTTCACACCGTGTCAAAGAATACAATATACATAGAAGCGTATAAGTACGATTTTTGTGTCACCTACAATTTTTAGCACGTATGCTGACCAGTAGACTATTTAGTGCCATTACCAGCACAATCAACAGTATTCTTTGGCAGAATTTAGTACCAGTTGGCCGGATCACATCGAAGCGGGGATGTACTTCAAATTTATTCTAAAAGGGAATCCACCAATATGAAATTTTTAGAATTCATTAGTCAAAATTTTTAAATTTTTTTTTACAAGCTGTATAAAATATTAATATTTGTTTTTGTGGTTTCAGTTGCTATTTTAAAAGAACACGCTTTAAATATAAGTTTTTTAAATATAACAAATATTAATATTTTATACAGCTTGTAAAAAAAACTAAAAAATTTTGACTAATTCTAAAAATTCATAAAAATTTCATTAATATTGTAGATTCCCTAAATTTGAAGTACATCCCCGCTTCGATGTGATCCGGGCATCTGGTACTAAGTTCTACCAAAGTAGAGTTGGTTGTGCTGATAATGGCACTAAATACCGAAATAGAACAGCTATTGTCATCTAGTGGTCAGCATACACACTAAAAATTTTAAGTGACACAAAAATCGTACTTTGCGCTTCTATGTAAATTGTATTTTTTGACCGTGTACACATTACAGTTTCAATTATTAATAGAGTCACGTTTATTTTTATCACTACTCATGTATCTATCCTAGGTGAACCAATTTTGTTTAATCGTACAACAGCGTAAATAATCGGATATTTATTTTTATACTACAATTGTTTGCATATATTCTCATTAAATTACCTTGAACAAAATAGTGACTAAAACTGTTTTCATATCTTCAAAAATATTGTGTTCAGCTTTTCTTTCTAGAAATCCATGTTTAATAAATAAAACTAGGTAATTTTTAGCGTAAATTTCTACTTTATTTTTCAAATCTATTATTAAATAAAAGATTTGTGAACGTTTTCAGCCACTTTTTGGCTATTATCAAACACTAGATTATGTTTGTCAGAACATAGATATTTACATAAAATATATTAAAACAGATACAGATCCAAATCTTATAAAAACAGAAATTATACTAATTTCTTAATTAATACTAAGAAATCAAAAATGTTTTATAACTGAAGGTTAAAACTTACATATTTGAATAAAAATATTATTAACAAAAATAAATTATAAAGTTAAAGCTAAATTGAAACTGAAATCCTTTCGGCGAGGATCGAACCGATGACCTTAGGTGTTCTATGCGAACGTTTAAGCCACGAAAGTTGTAAATAGACCTATCTAACCATGTGAAAATGATTTTATACGTCATAATAATTAAAATTATAAATAATAAATAATAAAAACAAGACAACAAGTGTCATATAATCACACTAGACGAAATACAAATTTAAAATCAACAATTCATAAAATCAAATTTAACCAACAAAAGATCAATAACGGTTCTGACAAATATAATTTAGTGTGTGATAAAAGCCAAAAAGTAGCTAAAAAATAAAGTAGAAATTTACGCTAAAAATTACCTATATTATTTATTATTTAAAAATATATTGACTTGAAGCCACATTTTAATATTTCAGTGATAGGAGAGTAAAGTATTGATACAAACATGACTATCGCTCAAAATAATCCACAAGTTCTAATTTTTGTATAAATTTCTTACATGGTTTTGCTATTAGGTACAGTTTATTTTGTATATATAAATATACAACTAAGGTGAAAAAGTCAGAAAATAAATTTAGAACACTGATTTGAATACTTCATCAGAGTTTATTGAGACGGTAAAAAGACCCGATCCGGTTAGATAATTGGATCATCAAGATGTCACAACTGATCAATGTACCAAAGGAAAAAAAAATTATTTTAAACAAACGTCCCAATTTTTTTAAACCAACTTTTTTATGCCAACCCGAATGACCGAATAGTTTGACAAGATTGAATGTCAATTAGGTAATTATAGTTGTTTTATACATAAAAGGTCATACATAGTTTTTTCGTAAACTTCACCGTTTCCAAGTTTTACACAATTTAATATCTGAAAAACAATATTCTTCAATAATCTTCTGAACATCCCCTAGCAAACTGCTGGAGAGTAATTACATATTATTTCAATATAAAGCTGTGGTTTTAGTGAATTTACTGAAAGGAAATAGAGCTAGTGGTCTCGTACCGACTTCAAAATTTTGCAAAAATTTCTTCAAATGTCCATCGATAGTAGATGTCGAAAAATTACCATCTGTTAATTTGTATATATATATATATATATATATATATATAAATATATATATATTTATATATATATATATATATATATATATATATATATATATATATATATATATATATATGTGTGTGTGTGTGTGTGTCTGTAATCGCTCTACCGGTCATAATTTTAATCTGATTGGAATGAAATTGGATATTTGAGGCGCTTTTAGTATTCAAAAGATCAAGTTCGTTAATGGTTAAAATCGGACAATGGGGGTTTAAAGGCAGGGGGAAACACAAATTTTAGCATATCTCCCTTAATATTCGACAAATCGAAAAATTTATAAGAAGTAAATTTATAGGTACTCAAAGATTATTTAAGAATTTTGGTATACTCAAAAATTTTTTTTTTTTATATTGTTTTTCAGTCTTGGATACGGCCTTTACTGCGTTTTTCAACCATTAAATTGTTTATAACGGTCAAGTTTACGAAAAAATGATAAGAGACCTTTTTTGTCTATAACGACCCAAATTACCTAAAAAAACTTCAATCATGTCAAATCTAATTTGATTCTCAACACGTACTTTATGATATTTTAAGGATGATAATGAGATATTATTCTAAAGACTATAAGTATAGAAAATAGTTCTTCACTTTTTGTATACGATGGCAATTATTTGTCCAACATCGGGCCCCTAAATCCATTTCACTGGTAACACTCAAATATAGCAGAGGTACCAAACTACATGAGATTATTTTGAGATCATAATACAATGTTTTTGATTTTTCCATCTAGATATTTTAGAGGCGTCTCATCAAGAAACAAGTCAATGTATATTTATAGGAAACTGGCTCAAAGCGACAGATTCGAGAGTCAAAAGATGCTATTTTCTATTCATTACGTCACATATTAAAGTTTTCTTACCTCAAAGAATTGAAATACATTAAAAATGTTACTATTTTTAATATTTTCTCACCTGGAATATTAGATACTATCCTCCGAAATGGTAATAATGTAAAAAAAAAATTCGTTACGCAGGAGCTGCTTCACCTTAGCGAATTTCCTTAAAATACATAAATCACTTTCTAGCGATCACACTGTTAGTCTGATCAAAATGAAATGTTGTATACGATTTTAGTATTTGCAAGGCCAATTTTTTAATAAATGACATACGTCAAAGGGAAATGGAGGCATAAAGAAAGAAGAAAACACAAAATACAAAATATCTCTCTTAATATTAGAACAATCAAAAAATGTATAAGATATAAAGTTATAGAAAATCATGTTTGCTACAATTCACCTTATCGTTTTTGGTAATATGTACAGAGATAGTGATGAATTTAATTTTCAATCTTAAACCGTCAATATTTCTGTAAATATTAGCGTAACAGAAAAAATGATAAGAAACAAAATTACAGTAAAACTTAGTACCTACAACTTTATTACTTATAAATTTTTCGATTTTTCGAATATTAAGGGAGATATGTGAAATTTTGTGTTTACCCCTCCCTATAAACCCCCCTTTCCCCTTATCCGATTTTACCCATTAACGAACTTGATCTTTTGAATACCAAAAGTGCCTCAAATATCAAATTTCATTCCGATAAAATGAAAACTGTGACCGCTAGAGTGATTACAGACACATATATATATATATATATATATATATATATATATATATATATATATATATATATATATATATATGTCCATAGATATATATATAAATTTTACAGATGGTGATTTTTGACATCTACTAGGTAGGATCGATGGACATTTGAAGAATTTTTTGCGAAATTTTGACTTCGGTACGGGACCAATAGCTCTATTTCCTTTCAGGAAATTCGCTAAAAAAGTAACAGCTTCCTTTGGAAAAGATTCTACAGAGACTAACTTATATTTATTAAAGATTAAGATATTAAAACTATCGTTCCATCTAAAAAATGGCAGTACATCTTGAGCCAGTGCTACAGTGTATAGATTTTACATTAATTTTGATTTCTCTCCTGAGAAAATTTCCGACTGTACGTAGCGAACTTTTTTTTTTAAACATAAACAATGCAAAAATATATTTTAGAATTTCTAAAAACAGATTTATTCGTATAACTTTCTTTATAGTTTTTGTCAAATAAAACATCAAAATTTTATAAGATAGTTTACCTAATGATAATGCAAAAATAATTAGTAATAGAGATGAGAAAGCGAATTAAACGAAGAGCTGGAGAGTCCATAGACATTTTAAACAATCTTTAATTGTACATATTTCTGTAACAATTAGTGTAACAGAAAAATGATGAGAAACAAAATTACAGTAAAACATAGTACCTACAACTTAACTCTAAATTTTAACTCTAATTTCTATTTTTTAACTGCTAATTTTTTCGATTTTTCAAATATTAAGAGAGATATTTCATATTTTGTGTTTGATACGAATACATGACATATATTTTATTTAAAAAGATTTTGATTGTCGTTTCCATAGTAACTATAAACTATAATCGTTATACAGTTCTATTTTGGATTTTTATCATATTATATTTCATTTTGATCACACTAAAATTATGACCGCTAGAGGGTGATTTATGTATTCTAAGGAAATTCGCTAAGTTGACGCAGCTCCTGCGTAACGAATTTTTGTTTCTTTTATTTTAGACCATTCAAGACTACATCCAGTAATATTCAAAACCAACATTGATCATTCTTAAGAAGTCTTTTTAGTTCTCCTTTGATTATTGGATTGTTTAAAATCATAGTTATAATTAAATATATATTTTTATTTAAAGCTAAGTTTCTAATTTTCTTTCAGTGCCGGCTGCTTATAATAATAATGGGGTTTAACCTCCGTTTCTGAGACACGACGGTCTATAAAAGAGGCCAACCACATCATTACTTTTCAACCTTTATTAATTTACTTTACATTTTTATGATGTTAGTGGAGGATCAGGAATTCGTATGCAGACAAGGAATTGGTAGGTGTATGGCTGCAGCCGATATTGATAGGAAATATGCTGATATTCATCTGGAGTTCGTGAAGGGAAACTGCAGAAAACCTTCACAAGCATAACCGGTTACTCCTTTTTTTGCCGGCTGCTAATATGTGATTTGAGCCACGACTGCATCTTTTGGTGTAATTTTGAAAAAAAAATAGAAGAATTTATTTTCCCTTAAAAGTGTTTACGGAGTAACAAACAAAAATAAAAGTTGCCACCAATAGGTAAGATTTTCATAGACTATCAACATTACAAAGGCACGTGTTAATGTTATTCGAAATATATATATATATATATATATATATATATATATATATATATATATATATATATTTCGAATAACATTAACACGTGCCGATCTTGGTTCAAAGTTTGTAACGTTCATAGTCCATGAAAATCTTACCTATTGGTGGCAATTTTTATTTTTGTTTGTTACTCCGTAAACACTTTTAAGAGAAAATAAATTCATCAATTTTTTTTTCAAAATTACACCAAAAGATGCAGTCGTGGCTCAAATGACATATTAGCAGCCGGCGAAAAAAGGAGTAACCGGTTATGCTTGTGAAGGTTTTCTGCAGTTTCCCTTCACGAACTCTAGATGAATATCAGCATATTTCCTGTTAATGTTATTCGAAACATATATATATATATATATATATTTCGAATAACATTAACACGTGCCGATCTTGGTTCAAAGTCTGTAATGTTGATAGTCTATGAAAATCTTACCTATTGGTGGCAACTTTTATTTTTGTTTGTAAACACTTTTAAGGGAAAATAAATTCTTCTATTTTTTTTTAAAATTACACCAAAAGATGCAGTTGTGGCTCAAATGACAGTCATTTATAAATATATATATATATATATATATATATATATATATATATATATATAATATATATATATATATATGTATATATTTATAAATATATATATTAGGATGCCACTTATTTTTAAAGTAGTAGTGTAATATTTCTGAGTGCCGGCTGGAATTACGTTCTACTATGGCTAATTATTAATTTTTCGCTCGAGGAGGAAAAATCCACATTAAGACACCGCCTACTGAAGATGAAGGTCGGTAGTGTAGGATTTCTACCCACTAAAAAACCTCCTCTTTTCTGCCTTTCTAAATAGAAGGAGACCAGACCAGAAACTGCTTGTGCATTACTTCTGCCTGGCCCTAGCTGCCCATTTAAATGCTCCGCCTCGTTGCCGTAATCAGCGCATCATCTTTCTTTGCTGCTCACACACTTTCAGTATAGCTCATCATTGCAGCCCAATTTATGCTTGATTCAGCAATCAAGTTAAAGACGCTGCTTGAGTTCAGAGTACCCCAAGTACGTTCCAGACCTTTACGCTCTCAGTCGTCCACCTGTGACATTGAAAGAACGTATGTTCCGCATCGTCCGATTCGTCTAGCCAGTATCTGCAGATTGGAATTTCGACAAGCCCCATATGATACAGATACAGAAAAAAAATTGCGTCACATAGACGCTTGTTTCAGCGTGTTGACATTCAATCCATATCGCTAAATCAGGTATTAGTTTAGCCGTCCATCATCCTGTTATTGAGGCTTACCATCTTAGCTGCCAGTTGTCGAGATCGATAGGAGGGTCCTTTACTAGCACCAGTACCGCAGCCTCAGACACGGTGCGACATCCATAGGTAATCCGTAAGGTTGCTCTCCTCTGCACTGAGGTCAATTTACGTCTATATTTTTCATGTGTTAGTTGGTCTGCCCAGATTTCTGCACCATATAGTATTATGGAGTGCACTGGACTAAGCAGCACTCGCCTCTATGCGTATCGGATTCCGCATAATTCTTGCATAATTCTTGACAGGCCTGCCACAATCTTGTTTGCCTTTTCAGCGGGTTTGGAGATGTGTGTCCACTACCTCAACTTTTCATCCAGTTGGATGATACCCAGGCAGTGCACCGTTGGTTTCGCCTCGATACACGCTCCTCGTACTCCAATAGTCATCGGCCATGTCCAACAGGTCCTCGCCTATATTGGAATCTTCATTGAGGGCGGCGATAATATCTTCCCAGTCAACGGAGTTGAAGGCGTTACGGACGTCAAAGATTAAAAGAATGCACACCTGGTTGCCTGCCCATGCCTGTTTCACTATGCTTATCGCTTGTTCTGCTGCCGTTATTGTTGAGCGTCGCTTACTGAAACCGTGTTGGTTGTCCGAGAGGCTACCGGTTTTCTCGACTGATGTTGTGAGGCGCGCTTTGAGAAGATACACAGAGGTTTGTACGAAGATGATGTGACGGGCGACCCCTTGCCTTTATCGAGGAGGACGAGACGCTACCGTTTCCATTGTCAGCTAAAGGTTCCTGTTGAGAGGTATGCGTTGTACATCGTGAGGAGTAGTCCGGGAAGCTTTTAAGCTATGATTTTGAGGACACTTGGTGGCATACCGTCAGCGCCGGGGTCTTTACCGGGTTTTATCGTTTTTGCTACGGTCTGCAAATCTCTGACTGTAAAGAGATATGGCACTGGTTTTAGTAGATGTGTTCTGTGTGGTGACCTGTGCGGGTGCTGTGGGAAGATATCAGTGACGATACGTGTGCTTGTTTACCCAGACCTTTGACGGCTATTTGATATGCTTTGCTCCATGGGTCTGTATTGAGTTGAGCGCATACGTTGTCCCAGTTCCCTCTCTTACTATCTTTGATGGCTCTTTTCAGTGCCTTCTCAGCATTTCTAAAGTCGGTATGTAGAGTATCATGCTTTCCAAGTTGGTGCATTCTATTTACCTTCTAGCTCAGCTATCTCTTCAGTCCACCAGTAGTTTGGTCTGCGTTGCTGTCGTGTGCTCTTAGGTGGCATAGACGCGTCACATGCCGCATCTATAAGTTTCATGACATTTTCTACTATCCTTCAAGCTTCTTCCTGTGTTTCGATAACTGGTGTTTGACATTCCAACCTTTTTTGCTGTTATTAACACGAAGTTCGTTCGTCAAAGGTATAGATTCAGCTATTTTGAACTCGATGTATTGGTGGTCGCTTGCGTTTTAGGTCTCGAGTACTTCCCATTTTTGAAATTTTGAAGCAATAGTGGGGGAGGCTAGCGTTATATCGATGATAGTGCCTCGGTATCCTAGTCTTCTGAAGGTAGTTATGTTTTCTTCGTTCATAACGACTAGGTGAATCCTGGCGGCCATGTCTGCGATATCATTACCTCTGGTGTCACTCCAGTCCATATCCCATTCAGCCGATTTGTCCTTGAAGTAAGCAACGAGCAACATATCTCTGACTCCATATCCCAGAGATAGTTACGATTAGCTAATTCATACTGATGATAACTACCTTAGTCAAAATACGAATTTATAAAATACAAATAATTATTTTAGGAATTGGGGCAAAATTTGAAATTTAATGTCTAAAAAACTAGAGTTCTCTTAGATTATTTTAATCTTTATATCTATTCCATAGTATTTATTTTACACTTTGAAGTGTTAACTCAAATTATGATCCTTATCTATTTGTAGCACTTTTTTAATCTTTCATTATGTAATTTTTGTGTGGGTGCATGTATAATTATGTCGTCAATGTAATTTTTAGTCACATCTAAATCAAATAATTTCCGAATGCGTTTTTGGAAAACCTCAGATGCTGACTTTAAACCAAATGGTAATCTTAATAAGAAAGGTATCTTCCAAAAACTTAATTAAAAGTATATGGATCCATGCTGTAATTATCTAACGGAATTTAAAAAAAAAACCGTTGTACGTCTAGACTAGTATAAAACCAACGTTAATGCCGCTTCTTGCAATTCTATATATTTAAATGATTCGTAGATACGGAACCCAGACTCTCCAATATACTCTGGAATGGTCTTACATAAGACCATTCTCTACAATATCAGGTTTTTATCTAATATCTCATGTGCGGTAATGTGATTTATAAATATTATTTCATGATAATCAATTTTCGTGGATGTTACCATCCATAACTTTTTTGTTTATGTACACTTTAATGTGTTGCCATTGTTGTCAATACAATCAAACAAAATTAAAATCCATTTACATCCCAACCTTTCATTAGCCACTCGTGCTGTGGCTCTTGACTTAAACGGGCGTGTTTACTTCATGTAAAATTTTAATATTTGAAATTATCTTATACTTTCGTTTTTTTTTTTTTTATATTCATTTTGTGTGCAATTTCTTATTAGTTTTACGAATGTTTTAATTATTGATCAATTTTATTATTGAACAATAATATTTTAAAATATTTATTTAATAACATATATTTTGAAGATTTTGTTCCGTTGTGGTCTTGTTTGTCTCATGGTGTTTACATAATCCGACATTTTTATACAGATAAGTATTTTTTTTTTTATTCTTTTTTTTACTAATTGTTATTTTTAAATATTTAAAGGCCCTTTTTTTGTTTTATTTTAGATATTGTTTTATTTTATATTGTAATTTAATATGACTTCATACACAAAAGCACAATTTCCGACCTTGAGACAGACAAGAAGTTCTAAAGTTGATACTTCACAACAGAATACAAAAGCGAATGTGAGCTACAGCACGATTTTTTATGACGACGATGAAGTTGAAAGCACTTCAAAAATGAACGCCGCGTTAACAACTTTAAGAAATAAAGTTTCGAATTATGAAACAGAAATTGATTCATATAAAGAACAAATTGTAGGATTAAACGATATAATCGATCAAAATAAGTTATTGATAGAAGATTTAAAATGTAAGTTGTCTATATACGAAAAAGTGGTAAGTGTTACGGATAGAGAATGTCAAACTACGGAACTTGAGTTTGATAAAATTATCAATCAAGTTATTGACAGAGAATGTCAAACTGAGAAACTCGAGGTTGACACAATTATGAATGCAATTCAAGAGACTTCTAATGAGTTAGTGCTTCCTGGTTCTTCTACAAGCCAAAATAATAACAAAAAAGCTCAATCCGATTCATCAAATATATTTCCAAGGCCGTTGAAAAAACCAATTGGTAAAATAAATAAAAAATCATCTAAAATCCGGAATGGTTCAAACTTATTCTCTAATTGCACTGATTCTATTATCGGTACCAATAATTTCCCTCGTATAATACCGCGTGTGCTTATAATTTCCGATCAATTGGGCAAGGGTAGCTCCGTTTGTCTAAGCGACACTTTACCTAAGAATTTTTCAGTATCATCAATTATTAAAAGTTATGATACTCATGATAACATTACTGAATGCATTATGTCACAAACAAATAGTTTTAATAAGTCAGATTTTGTCATTGTAATGTTTAGTTCTTATCATGTTATGTCAAATGACGAAAATGACGTTAGTATTTCTAATTTCAAGACAAATTTAATTAAGATTATGAATTCATGCAAAAATACTTATCTCATATTGTCCACATTGCCTTTTCGGAAAGATACACATGATTTTAACAATGTAATTTACAAAATAAATCAATTCATAGAAATATAATTGTTTCAACGGCATGATACTTTTACGCTATACTTAAATAAGATTTTAAACATTAATAACGGCTATTGTAAAAATGGTACTGATATTCGATGCAATGGCACTAGAAGGTATACGGATACCATTTATAAATACATAACTGGTGAATTGCATGATGACCGATTGCTCATTCCAGAAAAAATTTTGAATAGGTTGAACAATAACCATTTGGCCCCCTCAGGAACCGGTGGGACTTTTAGTAATCAGATTTCTATCTAGCAATCGAAAAAACTTCAAAAAAAATATAGATTAAAAAACTTAATAGCCAAGTTTATTCACATTCTAAAGTAACTCAAATTGTCCATGCTAATATTCGAAGTTTAAGAGCAAATTACCTCCATCTTGAGGAGTTTATAACGAATAATTTCAAAACTCCACCAAACTTCATCTGCCTCACAGAGCATTGGTTGAAAGAGTCCGAAATTAATATGTATTCAATTAAGAATTACTATCCGGTCACTTTCTTTTGTAGAAATAATTGTAAAAATGATGGGTGTGTTATTTTAGCTGCAAATAGTTTAAATAATAAAATAATAATTAATCATGAAGTAAATAATTTAAGCCTTGAAAAAAACTTCGAATGTTCGGCTTTAGAAACTGTGATCGAAGGCAGAAATATTGTAATAATCTGTGTGTACCGACCTCCCAGTGGCAGTCTTGCAACATTTTTTGATCGCTTGGAGCAATGTCTGAATCTGATCAAAGCACAAAAAAAACTATTCGTTGTTTGTGGTGATTTTAATATAAATCAACTAGATATGAATGATGCAAAAGTGAAAACCCTTCTTGACTTACTTGCTACATTTGGTGGCAAATTAGCTTTAACTGACAAACCTACAAGAACAACTGCATGCTCTGTCTGCTTGTTAGATAATTTTTTTATAAATTTTGACAATTTTTCGTCTTTCACTGAAGACTTGCCTTTTTCTGATCATGACGCAATCATTTTAAACATAAATTTACTGAAACCACAAATTAGGAAGTTTGAAACAATAAACAAACGACATATAACAACGATAACCTTGAGTCCTTTAAACGGCATTTAAGTTCTGAAACTTGGGATTTAGTATTTTATAGCGATGACATTAATGATAAATTTAATAGTTTTTTAAATATATTTATGAACTTTTATGATTTATCGTGTCCTTCTTCTACTGTTAAAATTAGTAATTACTCTAGACCTGAGTGGATTTCAACTGGAATTATTAAATCATCACAGAATTTAAAGCAATTAAATAAACTCTTAAAAAATTCAAGTGATGTTAATTTTATAAATTACGTATTAAAATACAAACGCATCTATAAAAAAGTAATAACAATTGCCAAGAGAAAGTCGTTAGCTTTTAAATTATTTAAAACAAAAAATGACCCTAAAGTCATATGGAAGGTCATAAAAGACGAAACGACAACTAAACCTAAAGGAATTTTAAGTATTAGTGATGATAATTGTGAAATACATGACCCTATTTTAATTGTCAACAAACTGAACGATTATTTCATTGACATATGTTCAAGCTCTATACCGAATCACAGCGCTTCCATTATGCTTACAACAATTAAAAATACTATCTTTCTGTATGATACAAGTATTAATGAAATCCGGGAGATAATTAAAAGTTTTAAATCCAAAAGCTTAATGGATTATTTTGGGATCTCAACAAATGTCGTAAAAACAGTATCAGAACAACTCTTAATTCCGCTACTACATATAGCAAATTCTATGTTAAATATGGGTGTCTTTCCAGACCGCGGTAAACTAGCCAGAGTGGTCCCCCCTTCAAAAAAAATTAAATAAAATGGCCATAAATAATTTTAGACCAATCTCATGTTTACCCATATTTGGCAAGATTTTGGAAAGAATTGTATTCAATAGAATTTCAAACTTCTTAATTAAATTTAACATAATTTATTCGGAACAATTTGGGTATCGACAAAATAAAAGCACCACTAACGCGTTATTCTCCGTAACAGATCAGATTCTATCAGGTGTTAATAACGGCCTTAAAGTGGCAGTTATTTTCCTAGATCTGTCTAAGGCCTTTGATCGTGTGGATCATAATCTTTTATTATCCAAATTATACGCATATGGTTTTCGTGGAAAGTGTTACGATCTAATAGAGTCATACTTATCCAGTCGATCTCAGTTCGTTGAACTTAAAATAAATGGCTCTGTTTATAAGTCTGAGTGGAAGAAAGTCAGGTCTGGAGTAGCACAAGGATCTATTCTTGGACCTTTATTTTTTTTGCTATTCATTAATGACTTGCCGAACTCAATTGCTCAATTTTGTAAGGTTGTATTGTTTGCGGACGACACGACTTTAATAGTTTCCCATCATGATAAAGATAAACTCAGCACAACCATTGAATTAGTATTGAAAAAGATTGGTGCTTAAATAATAATTTACTCCTAAACAAGGACAAAACGGCCATCATGACCTTTGGGGGCGGATGTAGTGTTCCAACCTCTAATTTATACGTAGATAACTCTACTTTTTTAGGAATAGAAATAGATAAAAGAATGAACTGGAAAATTCAAATTGATAATTTATGTCGTAAACTAAGCAAAGCATGCTTTCAACTAAGAGCTATGAGGTCCAGAGTCGATCAAACTACATTAATGTCGGTTTATTATGCTAATTTTGTGTCGATCATGATTTATGGCATTATAATCTGGGGAGCTTCTGTTCATGCTAAAAAAATTCTTTTAATTCAAAAACGAGCAATTAGAATAATATTCCATCTTAATAAAACCGACAGCTGTAAAAAATATTTTATTGATAACAATTTGCTAACTTTTCATTCCTTATATATTTTAGAAACATTTATATTTTTTATTCGTAACAAAAACCTATTCCAAAATAATAAAAATCCTGAAAAAGGTTACATCATGAGGACTTCAAGTGAATACATTCTTCCTAGGTGTAAATATTGTTTTATAAAGAAGAATACCCGTTATTTGTCTATTTCATTATACAATAAAATAATCAAGGGAACGACCGTTAATGAATTCATGTTAAATAAAAAAATGACACTGATCAATTCAGTTAGAGGCACTACAGACTTGCAACATTGAACAGCAACATTGAAGAGCAACTAGCATGTTGCTTTGTGTGTATAGTGGTAAAATTATTTGATATTTTGTAGGTGGATGTTCATATACAAATTGCCATATTATCTGAAATGTTATGCTTTCCTGATATTTTATTATGTTTTATTACCTATATTGGTTAAAATTTACATTATATATAATATATACAGTGTGTCTACTTAAGTTGGCTCCATATGAAAAACTTTTTTATTATAAGGTTTACGAAAAATCTATCTTTTATAAAAATTTCTGCTTTCGAAAATATTAACATGCCGCTATTTACTTTTGACATCGAATGTACAGAGTGTGCAGAAATTGAAAAAAGTTCGATAGGAATTTTTTTTCCACTTCAATTTTTAATTAAATTTTGCAAATCCTACTTATAAAACACGTTATCTGTTATTCTAATGAACCAGTCATCGTACTTCAAATGTTTATTTGCTGATTTGAAACATTTAATGAATGATATGTAACAAAATAATGAATATAGAACATTTATTTTTCATACATTACATTACAAATACAATTATTATTGTTGACAACAGTTGTAACAACAGTTATCTTCAGTTCGTTTTTGCCTCAACGTATCTACCTTCGCGTTCCATACATGTAATTGTTCTTTTACAAAATTCTTTAAATCCACTCCTACATATCTCCGGAGTGATTTCTTGAACCGTTTCCCGTATAATCTGTTCTATATGGTCTACATTTAGAACAAAAATATACAAAATTTAATTTAAAATGGAAGTGGTCAACACATTCCTATCGAACTTTTTTAATTTTTAGACACCCTATACATTTGATGTCAAAAGTGAATAGCTGAATATTAATATTTTCGAATGCAGAGATTTTTATAAAGAATAACTTTTTTTCGTAAACCTTATTATTAATAAAAAAGTTTTCCATATGGAGCCAACTTAAGTAGACACACTGTATATATTTTATCATCCCAATACTAGTTTTTACTAGAGATACATACATATACATAAACTATACAAATTAAATGAGATAGATAGAGACAAGATGAGAAATGATATAATTTTTATGACTAGAGTCATAAAATAATAAAAATAAAATTTTATGTTCCCAAACTTTGGTTGCAGCGTCTGTACTGAAAATATTTTATAGGCGGAGTTCAATGTTGCTGCAACCATGTTCTGTGTCTATTCTGTACTTTAGAGCTTTTCTAATTCAGCAATGTTTTTACACCCTTGAGGAAGGATTAAACTGTAGTTTTTAAGTATTTACCTTTCCTATCCATTTTTAACTCGTATTTTATTTCTCACATTAACATTGGATATTTTATTACTTGACTGCACTGGTACAAGATACTATTATTTAAAAAAAATTTTTTTATATTTTTGACTGTATTAATTTGTACCAGTGTTAAATACACAAATTTTTTTAATTTTAACTTCGTCTTTTACTAATATTTTACACATTTGACATTATGATTAGTTTAAATCATGTAACTGTAAGTTAGTAACTTATATTTTATTTTATTGACAATACTGCTATGCTATTTTAAATTTTGACTATTTTACCTTCATTTTCAGACAATATTTTAGTGTCGCTCTGTTTATGGTTTTCCATGGTTTTACATAAACAAATATTTGGGCGGCTTGTTGAAGTCCATGGCATACATTAGTACATTAATATATCTCTCATGTATCATCATGGGAACGAATATTACATAGATTTTTTTTTCCGTACGCATTCTATACAATGTATAATTGTTTATTGAATAAAGTGATTTATTATTATTATTATTATTAAAATTATTACTTTTTGTTCCAAAATATTCAAAAAATCGACATATTATTTCACAGATTATTACCACTATTTTCAAACAATGCAAAATACAATATTTTATGTGATGCCATTATCATGTATGTACGGGCTATATTAACTTCCATACCTTGAGCCGTTTGGGGCCATGCGCATGAAGATGTTAATCTTATTTTAGACAATAAAAATGTGCAATATTTTCAACATTCTCTTCATTGTACAGTAAAGGATACTTATCTTCTCTAAAAAAACTTCCATGAAAGATGATTGCTTTGGTTCTTTGAGTCTATTTCCTCTTCTAAACATGGTAGAACCTTGTCGTTGGTTTATGGAGGACTATCTATGCCGGCAGTAACTATGCTACTGGTAGGAATACCCATGCCGGACAGGATAGCCCTGAGAATCCCGATTAAGAATCCATGCAAACCAAAGCTATGGTGCGAGGCATTGTGTCTAGATAACTAGCCGTAGACTGGGGTAGCAGGGTAAAATGCTGCCGTGAACAATCCCCTTAGAGCAACTGGCGAACTCCATTGAATAAATGCCCTCCTCATAAGAGAGCCGATGGGTTAGTAGCAGCAGAGTATAGGCTGGGGCAGCAGAGTTAAATGCTTTCGCGAACCATTCCCTTGGAACAACTGACGAACTCCATTGTATAAATGCCCTCCCCATCAAGGGGCTAATGGGGTAGCAGACGGCCCGGTTTACTCGTGGCGAATTATTAACAGCACGAGGGGCGATTTGGGATACACCATCGTGTTGGGAAGTAAATACAGCGGATCTTAGGTTGATTCAAGACCGAGGGTTTAAATTATGCCTCGGGTTTGATCAAGAGAGCCTTAGATCCTGAAAAGCATTCGAGGGCGAAAATGCCAGCTCTTCAAATGGTACAAATAAACCTCCATCACAGTAAGGCAGCCTCCGCTGTCTTCTGTCAAAATTTGCTGG
Organism: Nineta flava; assembly: GCA_963920215.1. Lineage (NCBI taxonomy): Eukaryota > Metazoa > Arthropoda > Insecta > Neuroptera > Chrysopidae > Nineta > Nineta flava. The sequence continues at coordinate 58,824,193 of OY986040.1, read as the reverse complement.
CAAGGGGAACTTCCATTGCCCTAGTCCAGGAACCTATGGCTGTAAACCATAAGATTCTTGATCGAGGAAATGCTGGAGGACAAATTGTATATAACAAAACTCCAAAGAAACCTAGAACTTGCATTTATGCATAAAAGTACATCAATGCCTTGCCAGTGATAGAGTTTTGTTAGAGATACCTTACAGCGGTAAAACTAAAATACAACATGAGGAACGAAACTGGAGTGGCTTTGGTCTACCTTCCCTATGATGTATTTATTCCACCACCAACAATGGATATGATAGACCTGATCCAGTATTGTGAGGCAAAAAACTACAAACTGATCATTGGATGCGATGCACTCGCTTATAACATTGCATGGGGTAGTACCAATATAAATGCAGGAGGAGAGTTCCTCTTTCATTATATTATTTCTAATAACTTAAATATAGTTAAACAACACAAGAAGCCGACTTTCATTATTCGACAGAATTCGACAGGAAGTCATGGTAATGTAACACTGAGTACTTATGACATTAGTGGAAAAATCAAGAAGTGGCTAGTATCCGATGAACCATCTGCATAGGATCACAGACAAATATAATACAAAAACAAACCAATGTAATACACACTATTGAGATCCGAGAAAAACAAATTGGGACTAACTCAACAAGTCAACACGGAGTAGAAGACACCTTCTGCAGGTGCATAAACTATATGCTGATAGGTAGAAGAATAGAATCTTCCCTTCTTGGAGAGTCTGTCACTGTGAGAGCCACCAAAGGATGCCTGCAGAGTGGTGTCATATTCCTACTCCTGTGGAGTCTGACAGTGAATATCTTACTAACGAAGCTCAACCAAGGAGGACACAACACACAGGGATATGTGGGCGACATTATAATTGCAATTCAAGGGCCCTGTTAAAGCATAATCTCGGAGCTTATACTGTTTCGAAATGCATCCAAGAGGTTACCAAATTTCATTCCGATCCTAAAATGATAATTTTTCATATCTACCAGGTTGTTTCGGTGAACATTTGAAGAAATTTTTTCGAAATTCTTTCATCGGTACAAAACCAATAGCAAGATTTTCTTCGAAAATTCTTTAACTAGTATCGCTTGAGATGTGACCAATTGTGTCTGTAAAGTAACGAAATTCCACTTTTCTTTACAGAACTAATTAGAAATAAGAAAAGCTTTGCGTTCAGTAACTCAAAGCATTACCGTACGTTGTCGTTGATAGCAACATTTACAGATGATTTTTTGTACGCATCTATGGCACATTACCTTTCAAGTGCTATAAATTCCATTCCCCTCTTTTTATAAGTAATATCAAAAAAAGGTACGACAATTTTCGCTGTTCACGTATTAATGTATAGATAAATAACAACACGCCCAAGTACTATGTTTTGAAATATGTTTTAATGAAATAGTTTTTTAAATATATAAAATAATTTGGCAAAATATAAATAACAGTATATATGGATTTGAAGTATTAATTTATTTAATCCTGAATTTTGGAATCATGAGAAACATTCATTATTAATTTATTTAATTTATTTATTCTTGAATTCTGGAATCGTCAAAAACTATTTAAAATTTGGAAAAATGAAAAAAAAACCATTCCAATTATTGTTCAAAGTAATAATTAAATAAATCTTCTATCAAAACGTTCCAGAAAAATTTGAAATGAATATATTTAAATTTTATTTTCATCTACATGTACCTAAACTTGTGTGGAAAATCTATTTTTGTTTGTAAAAAAATTTAAAATACGATTTCCTAATGACCACACTCTTTTCTTTTTAGTTTTTTTATCATTGGATTTTAAAGCCATGACCTTTTTGTTTTTAGATTTCACAATATCATCAGTTTTATCAAATACATTTTCACTTTCTTGTAGCCTACTAACTTCTATTTTATTTGTAATGTCATTTTTATTATCAGAATCATCATCACTAATTTTTGGTATATTCGCAAGACAACATAAATCAACATCAAAAAATGCTCCACCATTAACTTTATATGTTTGTAAATATGTATCAGTTTCTCCAGATTCTGAATATTCTGGATCAATAACTTGCAATTCATGTTCTTGACTTCGTTCCCAATAATCTTGTTCTAATTCAACATCATCAAGTTCCGGTAGCAATAATTCATTGCATGCCATATGTAATTTGTTTTCATGGCTAAGCAAATCAATTCGACAGAACTTTCGGGTAACATTCGTTTCATTATCATCAATAACGAATTCTGATTCGGAACGGATTTTTCTGGTTAATCCACAAAAATCGTATCTGCTATTTGTAAATGATTTACGATTGGTTTTTAAATGCACATCACCTTGCCCATCTAAATAGTTATCAACATTTTTTTTAGTGTTTTCATCTGCATTAATCTGTTTAATTAATTTTTTTATTTCAGTCTCTAATTTTTCCGTACGTAGCGAATCATTATTTTCTACGTGTGACATTTTTAAATCGCTTATTTCTTCACTAGCTTTTATAAAATATTCTTTTGGCTCGTTCGTTGTTGTATAATCTTCATTAATTTTGAAATTTTGATTATTTAAATTATTATTTTGAACTTGTAAAATTGAAAATTTTATTTCATTATTTGATATTATTTATGGATATTATTATTTAACAAATGAATGTCGCTTTGATGTACAGTTGTTTGATTATCATAAATGTCATTTGATATTTCGAGGGAATGTAAACTCCCGTTCAATAAAATTGAACAGACCTGAAATGTTAATTTTCTTACATTTCATAAAACTTCTCACTTTTGTAATTCTCTGTATAATGATTTATTTATAAACAATGATAAGTAGTATATATTTTAAGTGTGAAAAAAGAAATGGAAGTATAAAAAACATTTACTACAAGAATAACCAAAATTGTGAGAGACTGATTCAGTTCAGATCTGTTCAATTTTATTGAACGGGAGTATACTTCAATTATTTAGGATTTATTATAATACTAACAATATTCTGTTGAACGAATTGCATTATTAAGTATAGTATTTAGAATTGATTTATAATATAGAAATTCATTGGCAATTCATTGCTTTTCTACGTGAATTCAAAACAAACATTTAAAAAATTTATTAGCGAAATATATATAGATACACTGCACACCAAAAAAAGTGCCGCACTTTGAAAAATGACATGAAATTAATATTTTGGAATTTTTTTTCATATCAACTATATTTTTATAGATTTCTGTTATCATCAAATCAAATAAAAAATCTGTATTTGCAATAAAGCTTACAAAGCTTGACATACATTATATATTACAAAAGAAAACAATATAAAAATTCTGTATACAAATAATTAAACAAAAGTTACAAATAAAATAGAAAGAATTAGTACAATAATTTTATTATTGATTTACAGTTGATACATTCTATCTAAATTTACTACTCTTCTAGAACAAAGTTTCTTAAATTTAGTGCTACACATTCAAAGTAATAAATGTCGTTAATTTTATTTTCGTTGAGATCATTTAACAGGCTAATCACTTGGGCCGTAGGTTCATCATTATTAATGTATTTTTGTAGAAAAGCGTGGCTGTAGGATTTTTGGATCGGACATTCGAAGAGGAGGTGTTCCAATGTTTCTGGTTCACTAAAATTACAAATTTGACAGTTAATGTCTTGCCTCCACCTATAGCTCATGTCGTTAACGGTCAGTTTAACGATCAGAATGCCAGAGACTCTTAATTGATTAATTAGGCGGATTTTCGTAAAATTCAGTATACCTTCTAAGTATCGTTGCATTTCTGGACATGCCACGATATAACACGTGTTTTTCCTTATTTTAGTTTAAAATATCAGTGTACTGATTTTTAACTAATTCGGGATTTTGTTCGAACCATATTTTTTCAAGCTCGATACTGCAGAGTAGTGATTTTAATTATGTTGCCCAGTTTTATTTTATTGAATACTAATAGGATTAGTATTATTGGACTAATAGGATTTCATTTACAGATGGGAAAATCCTCTGAATCAGCCCTCCACAACCTAATATACAGGATTAAAAAGGGATTCGCAAGGAAAACAACCACCTTGTGCGTTTTTCTTGACATAAAGAGGGCATTTGACAATGCCTCTTACAATTCCATGGTTGATTCTGCAAGTCAGCACGGAGTAGAAGGCATCTTTTGCAGGTAGATAAATTCTATGCTGATAGATAGCAGAAAACAAACTTTCCTTTTGTCACTGTGACGAGACTCCTGCTACTGTGAGAGCCAAGGATATCCACAGGGTGGTGTCTTATCCCCACTTCTGTGGCGCCTGATAGTGAACAATTACTGACGAAGCTCGACCAAGAAGGATACTACACATAGAAATATGCGGACGACATTATAATTGCAATCCAAGGACTCTGTGAAAGCACAATCTCGGAGCTTATGCAAAACGCTCTAAGTTTCACACAGGAATGGATTATCAACCAGGGATTAAAAATAAACCCTGGTACGACCACACTAATTCTATTCACACGGAAGAGGAGGTGTATAAAATAAAACCAGCCATTCTATTCGGGGAAAGGCTACAGATCGCAAGGGAAACCAAATTCTTAGGAGTGATGTTAGACTCTAAACTAACATGAAACCCTCACCTGGAATACATAACAAATAAGAGCAAATGTTCTCCCATGCTTTGCAAGAGAGCATGTGGAAAAATCGGGGGACTAAAACCCAATATGATCCACTGGCTGTAAACAACAGTAGTTGGGATAATTATTTTATGCTGCTCTAGTGTGGTAGCCAAAGGTTAATCAAATAACAGCATGTAAAAAGCTATCCAGGATACAAAGACTGACCTCTTTGTGCATTACTGGATCCATGAGCGTACACCTACAGCTACCATGGAAATCATACCAAGGCTGACTCCGCTAAACATTGTAATAATAGCTAAAGCGAGGTCCAGCGCTCATAGAATATCTTGCAATAATAACTGGATTAAAAAAAATCAGGTTGGAAATGGAAGGATCGTGGGAACATCAATCATCTCGGACCCCGTTTATGAAATGGGTACAGATATACTTTCCAAAATATACTCTTTATCAAAACCATTCACTGTAGCCTGTGATAGGGACATGTGGACGTTAGGAGAACCACCCTATCTCAAGAAAGCATTCGTCTGGTATACAGACGGATCCAAAACTGAAGAAGGGATCGGGACGAGAATCTACGGTGAGCAATCTAAAGCAAACATAAGCCTCAACTTGGGGAAATATGCCACGGTCTTCCAAGCAAAAGTCTACGCCATACTGGCTAACGTCCGTGAGAACCTACTTAGAGGCTACATAAACCAGAACATATGTATTCCATCGTACAGTCAAGCTGCTTTAAAAGCCTTGTGTGAAACTAAGGTCACCTCAAGGGTAGTCAAGGATTGTCTGAAGAAGTGCTGGAGCTGGAAAAACGGAATAATGTTAAATTTTTCCCAGCCGTATACCTTTCATATGCCCAGAGCCTATTTTAGGAATTCTAGCGACTGCATTTAAACAGGTGATCAACGGGTGGTCAAATGCTAAACACCGTGATCACTGGGAAAATGTACCGCAGCAGGAGCTCGGGAAAATACTGCTTCAGAGTGCAACCAAGAGGCTGCCTCTCGATGCACTGAAGCTGAACAGGATGCAATTGCGGAAGGTTACCGGATTCATTACCGAGAATTTTCCCCTGCGGAACCATATACACACAATGGGACTCCATAACGGGTCTTGTGTGCAGATTGTGTGGCGAGGAGGAAGAAACATCCAGCCACATTATCTTTGACTGCGAACCTCTGAGTAACAGCAGATACGGGGTTTCGGTGCGTCTCATCCCGAATATATGAACCTTCAGGAAGACTTGATAAGGAAGCTCCTGGCTAATGCTAACATATGGGAGAAGCGAATCTCGTCGGTCTGAGGTAGAAGGAGGAGCACAATGGACCATAAGGTCGAAGTGCAATACTTTGTAGACCCCATGATATATCTATCTCTCTATCTATATTAGCGAATTTCCTGAAAGGAAATAGAGCTATTGGTCCCGTACCGAAGTCAAAATTTCGCAAAAATTTCTTCAAATGTCCATCGATCCTACCTAGTAGATGTCAAAAATCACCATCTGAAAAATTTATATATATATATCTATGGACATATATATATATATATATATATACATATATATATATGTGTCTGTCATCACTCTAGCGGTCACAGTTTTCATTTTATCGGGATGAGATTTGGTATTTGAGGCGCTTTTGATATTCAAAAGGTCAAGTTCGTTAATGGGTTAAATCGGACCAGGGGAAAGGGGGGTTTAGAGGGAGGGGGAAACATAAAATTTGAGATATCTCCCTTTAAATTTGAAAAATCGAAAAATTTATAAGAAGTAAAGTTGTAGGTACTAAGTTTTACTGTAATTTTGTTTCTTATCATTTTTTCTGTAACAATAATATTTACAGAAATATTGACGGTTTAATATTGAAAATTAAATTCCTTAATATCTCTGTACACATTAGAGTTTGAGCAAAAATGATAAGGTGATGAATTGTAGCAAATTTGATTTTATACAACTTTATTCCTTACGCATTTTTCGATTGTTCTAATATTAAGAGAGATATTTTATATTTTGTGTTTTCTTCTTTTTTTATACCTCCCCCCATTCGCCTCGACGTATGTCATTTATTGAGAAAATTGGACTTGCAAATGCTAAAATCATATATGACATTTCATTTTGATCGGACTAAAATTGTGATCACTAGAGAGTGATTTATTCTAAGGAAATTCGCTAAGTTAAAGCAGCTCCTGCGTAACGAATTTTTTATTGAGGTGTTATTACTTTTGTCTAGATTCACCAACACATCTGCGGTAAATTAAAATCACCCATCTTCAAGAGTTTAATCCACCAATTTAGTATTTGTTTAAAAGCAGTTGTTGCTACGTGATTACATTCTGTTTCGTTATTGGTGTATTTCTTTGCCAGCAATGGATATTTAAAAAAAAGTGAGGTTGGATTCTTTCTAGTTGGTCCAGATAGCGCAGGCTCCATGTTTCAGCTCCGTATAATCCTGTTTTTTAAATAATGCTTTCATATAATTTTATTCTGGCATTTCAACTTGTAACAAAAAAAAATTTTTTTTTCAAATTTACTCAAATTTTAATTTTTCCAAAATAAAAGAAATTTAAATGATGATTATGGATTATGAGGGTAAATTCTAAAGATATTAATTAATCGTTATATATGTATATAAGGCTACCATGAATACTTAACCATATGCTTATAAAGTGATATAAACATATTATGTATATTTTATATTAATTGAGAATTGCAATGTGTATGTTCGTCTTTAGCATTTGATTTACCGTTTGCAAAATAGTTTAATAAAGAGAAGTAAAAATTATTATGTGGCATTTCAAGAATTTTAAAGAAAGATTATAAAGTTTTATGCCAACATAATAATTTTAAGAAAAAAAGAAATAAAAGAATTCGAATAAGGCAAGTAAACGTAAAGCTACAAACACATATTAAGATCAATTTATACGATTTGAAAAACAACAGAGTGGAGTAAAAGTTTTAAGTTTGGCCTATTAAATAATTTCAAGTGATTAATTTAATCAGATATTACACATCCTACTGATATCAGAAATTATTTTGCAGAGGTACATAGTACGTTAATGGCTCCTTCAAAGCCCCATTTTTCTTCTCGTTTAAGTATTATTCCCTGGATTTAAAATCAGATATTATAATCAAACAACACTTTTAGACAGATAAACAATTTATTTACAATGGTGCAGTGACACAAACGGATAATATTTACAATATTTACAATATTCTATTTCTAGGATAAATAAACCCAAAAATAATAAAAAATAAGAATTATTCTAACATAGGTAATTAAATAATGAAAATCAAATTAAATAAGTAAGCGTTCGTCTACAGGCGATTTAAATAGAATAACAAAAATGAACGATTTACATAACTTTATGTTATGTACTAAGTGATTATAGTTCAGTGTTATTTTTAGTACAATGTAAAATTGTGGTACACTATATAAATATACTCTATGATATACACAATGATTACTAACTGTCAAATAAAATAAGATATTCTACGCGTGCATATGTATGAATTAATAATTATTGTTCTACCAGAATATTTATTTAAATATTAATAAAATATATCAAAATTATATTTACTGTATTTATTCAAATACACAACAGTTTGACGACGAGTATAAAATTACAAAAAAAATTAAAAAAATTTTTTTTTTTAATTACTGCACGTGGAAAAAAAAATATATATACAAAAAAAAAGTAAAAAAATGGCGGAAATGGAAGCAATATTGCAATCACTCAAGACACAAGGAGAAGTCCTTACAGCAATCGTTAGTCAAATGGCTACAACTCGAAGTACTACACCAGAAATCACTACCATCAAGAAATCTATCAGATACATTACTTACACATTCAATAACATTTGAAGCATTTAACGAAGAACTTTACTTTGCGTCAACTCACAGGTCAGAGTGCGCAAGTCGCGGAAGCTAAGGTTCAAATTCTTATTAATTGTCTGGGAAGTAAATATTATCAATTAATTTCTAGCTTAACAGCCCCTCAAAAGCCAAATGAGAAAACATACTCAGAGCTCATTTCACTTTTAGGAAAACATTTAAGCCCTCCCTCAAATGTCCATACAGAGAGACATAAATTTTTATCACGCACACAACATACAGAAGAATCAATAGCAGCGTACGTAGCGGTTCTAAAACTTCTATTGCACACATGCAAATGGATTTGTCCAAATGAAAATTGTAAACAACCAATACTTGCTATTTTACAAGCACAGTTTATTCGTGGTCTCAAACGTTGTTATTTCGTCAACTAGAAGTTTGAACTCATCACATGTTTCTTTTAAGGTTGAATGTCTGATAAGAAAATCTTTCAAAGTTTTCTCATCCGCAATATTTTTACTTTTATCAAATAATACGATTAATTTTATGTAATAAACTTGTTATATCAATCTTTGAATAACAAGTTGTTACTTTGACAAACAACTTTTCGCGCGTTTTTTACACATTATTTTATCTTTTTTACAATCTCGATTGACAATTTCTTTCATAATTCACGCAAAATAGTATTCCACGGGCTCAAATTCACGCTCGAAGGACCAAAAAATGTAATGGCTTGACTAATGGATATATTTTCCAAAACTGAATACTATTTGATTAATGTTATCTACTATGAAAGATAAATTACATTTTAAAAAAAGGCGTTGCGCAGGAGCTGCGTCAACTTAGCGAATTAACTTTACTCCGTATACATTTTTCGATCATTCGAATATTAAGAGAGATATTTAATATTTTGTATTTGTTTGACATGAAAAAAAATTCATATAAATACAAGTGTACTTGTACTGTACTTGTACTTGTACTTGTACTGTAAAAGATTTTCTTATCAGACATTCAAGCTTAAAAGAAACATGTGATGAGTTCAAACTTCTAGTTGACGAAATAAATTTAATAAATTTAGAATTAGATCCTGATTTCAGTTCAAATTGTCAAGAATTGAATGCAGTAGATGAACTTTTTTGTTACATTAAATCAGTGGTTGATTGAATTAATGTAAAAAATTTGAGCAGGTGAACGGGTCTGTGAAATCAATTGGGGGCACGGTTTCTCCTAGGCTACCCCAAATTTCAATTCCATCATTTGATGGCGACCCCCTGAAATGGCCGATATTTTATGCTACTTTCAAAGCATCAGTGCATGAAAATGTAAAATTGGATAGTATATCTAAATTACATTACCTATTAGGGAGTTTAACTAATAGTGAACTCGCTTTATGTAGTGGCATACCCCCTACACCTTAAAATTATTTGATTATGAGGAATTCCTTAATTGATAAATACCAAGATCACTGACAAATAGCATTTATGTATTTGAATCAAATTTTGAAATTCAAACCCTTTTCAGTGGAAAATGGTCAAAATTTAAGTTTGTTTATAGAGAAATTTGATAGTGCCGTTTCCACTTTAAGAGAAGTAAATGTGGGAGAGTTGTCAGATTTTATTCTAATGACCATGGCTTTACAAAAATTGGACATGCCTACACAGAGGTTGTTTAAACAGTTATTTACCAAAGGGGTCATTCCAACTTATAATCAACTCTCGGGTTTTATAAAAAATCAAGCGAAAATATTGAGTCGTACGGGCATAGGCGGTACGGGCACTTCTGGTAGGCAAATGAATTCTAAGGCCGGGATGCATTCGCGTCCTAAGTATAAGGCGGGTCATAAACTATTCCAGTGTTATAAATTTATATCTTTAACGCCTAAGGAACGAGTCAAAGTAGTTAAAGGACATAATTTATGTTTCAGTTGTTTGAATTCCAATCACGTCGTCAAGGATTGTAATACAAGCATTAGTTGTCGTACATGTTCAAAACGCCATCATTCTCTGTTACATTTTTCACAAAAGTCAAGTTCCAATTGCAAGGAGAATTCTAGTAATCCAGAAGTGGTGAATTGTAGTCCCTCATTTAAGAAGCTTTGCCTTTATTTAGGAGATTCCTATAGACTCGCTTTAGACGATGCCAAAAGTTAGAAAAAAGATTTTTGTCTATGCCGTTGTTTAAAAAACAATACATGGAGGTTGTACGCGACTATTTCGACCAGGGTCATCTAAAGGCCATACCTGGTATCCACCCTAAATCATGTGGCTACTTTATTCCTCACCATGGGGTTTTAAAGAGATATATTTGAAATTTTGCTTAATTTTCGTTTATTCCAATTAGCTATGATTTCTGATGTGTGAAATTTTAGCGATAGTGATTTTTAACATCTAATAGGTAGGATCGATGGACATTTGAAGAAATTTTGACGAAATTCCAACATTGGTGCAAAAACAATAGCTGCATTTCCTTTGGAGGAAATTCGCTAGAAATAAAGATACTCTCAACCATTATTAAAAAAGGATAAACAAATAGATTTTAATTCAATTTTGGTAAACATAAATAAATATTGATTACATAATACTTCTGAAAACAGGGTCGGACTTTTGTCAAAATTCGAACCCCGAATTTCGGCGTTAACACACTTAATATTTACAGTTATAAGTAATTATTGCTCCTTTCGATAATATTGATTGATAATTCTTTAAGTCATGCACACATTAAATCCCGAAAAAGATTATTTATTTTAACACGTAATCACTTTTAAATTTGTTTTATTTAATTATTTTGGATGCAAAACACGAACAGAATGTAAAAATGATAAACACGGATACTTAAAAAAAATTACGTAAGATAAAAAAAAAATGGAAACTGTTATTTTTAATAATTAAAAAAAAAATTGCATTATAGAATTAGCACGGAGGCTTGAATAAAAATAAAAACCAACTAACAAAAATCGAGAGTATTAAAAATTAGGTAAATATTATATTAGGTAAAAAAATTACCTAATATTCAAACAAAATGAAAATGTATATTTTACACAAAAACAATTAAGTACAGTGTGGTACAGGCACCGTGGGTACCAGGCCGACAAGTTATTGACAATGTTAAAAATACTGGACCATTCATCCAAAAATCATAAATTATCGGATTAATGAACTCTTGTGATGTTAAGCCTCGTGACGAAAAATCAGCAGGATTTTCTTCAGATGCTATATGATGCCTGGAAGAATAAGAAACATTTTCTGCGATGGAAAACACCTCATTAGCGACGAATGTTTTCAGCAAATGTGGTGGAGTATTTATCGATGAAAGGGACAATGTGTGAGTCAGAAAAGAGTCTGGCGTGAAATCTGGCATTGGAAATTTGTTCTCTAAAATATCTAAATAAGCTTAGTTAATAATACGGCACCAGATAGCTCCAAACGAGGCACAGAGAGCGTTTTCAGGGGTGTTAGTTAAGTTTTAGCAGCCCATAGATGCGATGAAATTTTACCATTAAGTGAAACGACGAGATATACGTAAGCCGAATATGCCTTGTCACTCGAATCGCAAAAACCGGCAAATTGATATGACAGTCAGATGAAGAAACTATGCATCTAGGTGTACTAATATTGGAAATTAGTTCGATGTCATTTATGACCCTCGACCATTCGGCAGCACATGCGTTTGAAAGCGGTTGATCCCATTTCGACTTTTTAAGCCATAACAGTTGTAATACCAATTTCATGGATACTACAATTGGAGCCAAGAATCCAACTGGATCAAAAATACGAGCAATGTATGATATAACTGAGCGCTTAGTTAATTTATCGTTGAATTCAAGTAAATTGAAGAGAATGAATCGGTTTTGGGAATTCAACTAAATACCAAAATTTTGATTCCTGGTGATTCATCGGAAAAATCTAGTTGAGCTTTAAAATGCTTAGGATGAAGTCCGTTTAAAGCATCTTGATGGTTACTGGTCCATTTACTCGAAGAGCATCTACCTTTGAGTAATAATTCTTGGAGTTCAGTTCTTAGTTCAATTGCTTGTGAAACATTGAACGCACCTGAAATAATGTCGTCGATGTCGTCGACATAAATTTTGTTAAAAATGGCTTGAGATGCTTTTGGATATGAACTATCTCCATCGTGCACTAACTGCTTCAGGACATGAATGGCCAAAAATGCGGAAGGTTTAAGACTATAGGTAACCGTATTGACCTCATATTCACAGACAGACTTATCAATAGACGCCAGTAAATGTGCAGAGACTTGCGATCAGCATGACGTTTTAAGATTTGTCTATACATTTTTTCGATGTCGGCACAAATAGCAATGGGATACATACGGAAACAGACCAGTATATTTTTTAAATCGTTCTGTAATTGTTTTGCAATTGTTCATTTATGTTTATATTAGACAACAAAATCGCCTTAGTAGGGGAAGCTGAACCGTGCAGCGATCCAACAATTTTCCAACTGAATTTTTAATTGTAGTCTTTTAACTAAAGTATAACTAATGAATGAAATTTGGGGTCCAGAATCTTTGGGAACAGCTCGAATAGGTAATTTCGATCCATCGTTGGAGTCTGTTCTAGCTTGAATAGTGCCCAAAATCACCTGGCGAGTGGATACAAAATTGCCATTAATGTGACAAGAATTAAGAATTAATTGCGATTAAGAAACTGTAGAATTATATGTATTCTGTTGAGCGGAAACGGGTTTGATGCCGAAACTATCGATATTAGTGTAATTTCTAATTATGTAATGTCGTGTGATGGCGGCTGGATTTACAAATTTTGCAGGAATTTTTTGAAGTGCAATTATTGAAGATATGAGAACCTAAACAATTGAAACATTGATTGGTGCTTTTTAAATTTTCAATTTTGAATTTCTGGTCATAGTTGTGGAAGACGGACACAAATAGGTGATGTAAATCACCACATTTTGGACACTTTAATTTTTTTGCGATAGAGGTTTTGACTGGCGTTGTGCTTGATTTGCGTGAGATAGAATTTGAGGCAATTAAAATATTATGAATTTTTGCTTTGTTAGAGGTAGGACGTGGGGGTGTTAATTTGGAAACAGATTTTTAACAAAATCAATTGGTATGTGGGGTTTTGAGTAGTCGCCAGTTTATCCTCAAATGCTTTTCTGTTGTATGGATCTCTCTCAAATGTTTTCTCTCACGCAAAGTGAGAGAAAAAAAAATCTGATAAATCGTTCATGGACAGAGCTTTAATGTCATTGACTGCTGTTTGGTGACCATTAAAAAAATCTTCTAATTTTGAAGATGAGTTAGTTGAAGCAGCATTAAATTGAAAATGCTATTAATGTACATGGATGGAAGCGATCCTTCTAAGATTTTGGTATCGATCCTTTAAGGCTTGTATAAAACAAATGTATGAATGAATAAATTTGTAAGATGAATCTATAAATCTAATGTATGAATGAATAGATTTTTAAGTAGTGATCCACGTGGGTGAATTGATGCGAAAAATAAACAAGATTAACAGGATGTGAATGAAAATGGCGAAATAATGAATGTTTAAATTGTAAAAAAATTAAATCCGTTTTTATTCGCGTGATCCGGCTCGAAGGACCAATAATAATAATAATTAATAATTAAATTCTGTATTTAAACGGTAAGTTATTACAGGGTTAGTGTCTTTTCGTTACAGATATAAGCAAAACAAAAACAAATATTACAAGGTTTTAAATACAATATATATATATATATATATATGTATGTGTAAAATAAAAAACAGAAGAAAAAAAACAAAAAATTAATTATTCATTGTATATACTAAAAAATAAAAATAAATGAAAAAAGTAAACAGCAAAAAAATACATAGTGTAGTGTTTTCAAGAGCACTAGTGAAGCAATTCAGTAGTCCACTGCAAAGCTGCGAAGCTTTAAAGCATTATCACAATAGTTGTGTATATCAATTGTTTTTTCGATACTTAGATTTGATAGTAAATTTGGCAACAAGAACTCACTTTGACTCCCATTTGGAAGGTGTCTATGAAGAAAAGCGTTTCTAACTGGGTAGAGAATGGGACATTTTAGCATAAAATGTTCAAGGGTTTCGTTTTCTTTCATATTGAATAGTATACAGAGCTCCTGAGGATCCCATTTATATAGAATACCATTGGTATAAAATCTTACTTCTTGCTCTCCCATTAATCTCAGTTGTGCTATGGTCCTAATAATCTTTACTTTGAGAGGGAACTTTAAATAATCGCGGTCATTTTCAGAAATATAATATTTATATACTGTGTTAAATGTTGATGTTAAGATTCTGGATTGATCTTGTTGGAAAAATTCATCCTTGTATTTTGCTAGAATAGCTTCCCGTGATTCGCGTGCTATAGATAGATTTTGTTGGTCCCATGTGTATCTAAAACCTAGTGCTATCAAAATCCCTTTAACTTGTGATGTCCAATTAAATTTACATATAACTACATGCAGGTTTTCTGATTCTAAGGTATTTAGATAGCTTTTCTTCACAAGTCTATCGTTTGGTAGTGCTAATAATTTTAACCACCAATCGTATACCACCTTGAATGCCCTCGTGCCTAAGTGTGGTCTTCCGGTTTCTGAACGTACTAATAGTGGGCTGTGCGTCGAGGTAGGCACAGGATATTCTTAAAGTAGTTGCTTTGGACCTTGTCGGCAATATCCAAGTATCTAAGACACCAAGTTTCTGCGCCGTATAGCATTGTCGAAGAAATAATCGTGTCAAAGAGTGTTTTTTTTGGTTTCCCACGTGTCAGATTTTGTTGCAGCTAGTAAATATCGTACAGAAGCACATGCAGCGGTAGCTTTCTTCATATTATGCTGGGCTGCTTCAAGAAACAGGCCTGAGCTTGAGAAAACTATTCCCAGATAACTAATTTTGTTCACAGTGTCTATTGGTTTATTGTTTACGTGGAAGTGTTTCGAATTATTGGGTAGCCTCCCCCCTTTCCTAAAGACAACAACTTTTGATTTGTCTGTGTTAATTTGCAGTTGGTTTTTAGTGCAGTAATTATGAAAGCAATTTAAGCTGTGTTGCAGTTGGAGTGAAGTACCGGCTATTAATGTTGTGTCGTCCGCAAAGAGTAGATGAGAAATTCTAGTATTTCCGTGTACATTCAACCCATAAATATCGTTATCCAAAAATTGCTTTTCTAAATCGCTCATAAATAAAATGAATAAAAGCGGGCTCAGAGAATCACCCTGCAAAATACCTTGGCTTACTTTTATCGATACGGGGTTCTCAAAGTTGAGTGAAATTTTCGCATTGTCGTAAAGATTCTTTATAACAGAGATTAATTTCCGACTAATTCCCAGAAAGTATAATTTTCTCCAACATAAATCATGATCTACAGTGTCGAATGCCTTTTTAAGATCGACGAAGGCAGTGAATAATTTACCTTTGGGTTGCCTCAGGTGTTTGTGGATTAGGTTACTTAGAATAAATATGTTATCCTGGCAACAGCGGCCTGGACGAAAACCGGCTTGAGTTTCAGGAATGAGCGCAGCCTCTTCAGCCCACTTAATTAGACGGTTACACAGCATAGTTGAGAATATCTTTGTTATAGAATTTAAAAGGGCAATACCGCGGTAGTTATTTGGGTCTGTGTGGTCACCTTTCTTATATATTAGCATCATTTTGCATTGCGACCAATTGCTTGGGGTTGTCTCTTTGCTTAAGATTGTATTAAACATATCGAGAAGTAATTGTTTAAAAGTTTGCGGGAGATTTTTGAAAAAATCACTTGGTATTGAATCCGGCCCAGGAGCTTTTCCACATTTGATCTTAGTCAGAGCTATATTTAGTTCGTTCCAAGTAAAAGCTAGATCTAAGAAAGGGTGTGAGACATCAGTAAAAGTGAGTAATTCGGGTTTCTTCAGCGGGTAGAGAATGAGGAAGTATTTTTCCCAGGTGTCTGCGCCAATGTGATTACAATGTTTCTTATTATATTTTTGGGATCTAAATTGCCCAATGGCTTTCCAAAATTCTCTACTGTTTCTTACTTGTGCGATATTGTGTTTAATATTATTGTAGTATACATTTTTTTTTCTGATTTATGTTTTGTCTATAAACATTTTTGGCTATTAGATAGAGTTGTAAATTAAAATCAGAAAAATTGCTTTTTCTTGCTTGTTTTAGTGCATCCCGAACATGCTTCTTAGCTTGTTTGCATTCCTCATCATACCAAGGTTTATTTTTATATCTATAATTAGAGCCAATAGAAATTGTCTTTTCGACAAGCATGTCTACTTTTCTTGCTGCGCTGTATATGCATTCGATGATTCTTTGATTATTAAGTTCTACATCAGCAGAGTTGGAGTTAGTGGTTAAGATTGATAGAGCATTTTTGAAATTTTGAGCTTTTTCATCATCCCACTTGAGATACCGTATTGTCTCTTTTACCCCACGTTTTGAACTATTATTTCGATCCGAAATTGGTATTTTAAGGTGTAAGAGGCAAGGTAGGTGATCGGACATTAACGAATAATTCAAAATTTCAAAATCAAGTATCTTCATCAAGCCACGAGTGTTTGACCAAACGAAATCGATTGAGCTGCAGCCTTGCTTACTGAGATACGTAAATTGTCCAACAGAATCGGATGTACTTCTTCCATTTAAGATAAAATAACCTTTATGATCCATATATTCCATTAGTAATCTACCCCTTGCATTAAGACATTTATCCATCGAATTTCTTGTTTCGAACAGAGCTGTGTATTCAAAGATTTCCGTAGCACTATCTCCTCAGTTTCCTAATCTACAATTCATGTCTCCCCCAATAAAAGTTGGTGTATCTGGGTATTTTTCGTCAATAGATAGTATTAAATCATCTAATATATTTAGAACAACGTGTAAATTGTGATCGCCCTTAAAGTATACTAGGACCAACACAAATGAAAAGTATTGATAAGAGCATTTAATGGCTATCCACATATCAGATACGTCGATTAACTCACAATGAATAAATTTTTTTACTAGAAGTATTAACCCTCCACTAGCTCTACCCAAAGATTTAACCTTGATTGCATGGGACTCAAAGCAAGTGTAATTATTGAGAATATCAAATTTACCATCAATATCTTTACTCAAGAAGGTTTCGCACATACCTATTACACTAAAATTACTGAACTGCCTCTGTGAATCCAAGTCCATTGCCAAGAAATTGTGTATACCATGGCAGTTCCAGAATGCACACTTAAGAGTATTTCTTTCCCGTTTTAAGCTTCTTCCGCAGATATTTAAATCGTCCGACATCCTGTTTACTGGGAAAAAGGAATGTCGTTATTGGTTCGTGGTTCTGTAACTTGGGTAATATCCATCAGCGAGTTTGTTCGAGTTCGAAAATAACCATCCAATGTTGAAGGCTTGATTGAAGGTTTAGTTGATTTTGAGCTGAACGATGGTTGAATATCCGTGTTTGGTTTTTTAGGAACATGATTTGTATCGTCTTCAGACAGTATTCGTTTTTTGTGAGAGCTTTCTAGCTGACCGATTTCTCCGTCAGTTAGTAATTTCCCATTCACGAAGATTCTATCGTAGTCAAGCGTAATTTTACTTCCAGATTTTCGCAAATGAGACAAAATCGGATACAGCTCTTTCCTCTTGGCTCGGATACTCTCTGGCAAATCATCGTCGATAAAGATCTTGGTATTTTTCAAGTGAGTACGATTGGAGACCACAGCCTTTTTGCATCGAAATGTCGTGAAGCCAATTAAAATAGGGGGATCGTTTCTTGAACCCAATTTTCGAATAAAATCTATATCATTGTCAGCTACTTCTATTTTCAATTTTTCTTTAAAAAAATTCATTACGAAAACATTAAGGTGTACATAGTTTGAAGGAATATTTTTTAACCCATAGATAACTAGATTTCGTCGTCGTGATTCTCTTTCCAGTGAACTGACTTTATGCTCCAGGAAAGTGATCCTTTTATTTTGCTCTATTTGAATTACTTGTAGGCGATCGAATTTTGAGTCTAAATTATCATTTATGGATTTGATTTCTTTTTGGAAATCTAAACGAAGCGTGTTAATGGCTTGCAAAATTTCGTTCATTGACATTTTTTTGTTTTTTAGATCAGATTATGAATTCACAATAATTTTACACAATAATAAATTATTTAAAAAAAATAATAATAATAATAATTTTTTTTAATTTTAATTATTTTGCCGTCGTTGAGGATCGAACCAAGTCTTTGGGTATATAAACTAATTTTAATCCAGTGTTATAGCCACTGACCCACCGTCACTTTGTCTTAATTAACAAAAACTATTTGTCAATTCTATTTCACTCCGTTGTAAGAGGAAGAAAATAAATTGTTTGTGATGATCGCTGTCACTTAGGTTAGGAAAGAAATTAAACTATATTTATCCTTTAATGATACACGATAATTTGTTCATACACTTTAACTTTGAAATATTAAAATCACACACAATTCACCATAAAAATTGTACAGAAAACATAATTTTTAGTAGAGTTTTATAATTGTAAACAGCACTAAATTGACACGTCTTTACTATTCAGTAGTCTAGACACTCTCGAAGGACCAATATTTGTTGGACAAATGGACCAAAATTGGAATAGACCGCGGATTGTATTTTATAGGTAAATGAGATAATTTGAAAAGTTTCCCTAACAAATAATAACAATAAATTATTCAAGGGTACAGTACCTTTTGGAGATATAATGCTGTCAAAACATCCAAATCCCATGTATGCCTCGGCCGAGAAACTACAGCTGGAATTGGATATTGTACCAAAAAATGTTGATTCCAAATTGCACTTAATATTTACAGTTATATAAAATAACCCCCTTGGTAAGATGAAATATTTTAGTTTGGGATCCCAAACTAAAATATTTCATCTTACCAAGGAGGTTATTTTATATAACTCGGAGCCCACATTATTTTTAATATATTCATTTTATGCACCAAAGGTACTGGTAAGTACCGGCCCTCCTATAAATTATTCTTATGAATTTTCTTCAAAAATTGGAAAAGTATTCCTTGTTTACTTTTTTATTATAAATAAGAGTTT
This sequence comes from Nineta flava, assembly GCA_963920215.1. Classification (NCBI taxonomy): domain Eukaryota; kingdom Metazoa; phylum Arthropoda; class Insecta; order Neuroptera; family Chrysopidae; genus Nineta; species Nineta flava. The sequence continues at coordinate 58,804,729 of OY986040.1, read as the reverse complement.
ACTACGTTGCTCTACACGTTCTAAAAAAAACACGATACTTAACGGTGCCGGTTGACACACTAGGGCTTAATTGCTTAAATATCCTATCTTACCTTTGAAAAATTAATTTTGTATATTTTCAAATGTATATCCCATTCATGTATCTTAATAATCTTAACCTTAATTCTTAATATATTTTGTTTTTAATCTTAAGATATTTTAATATTGATAGAATAAAATAGAATATTATTTGATATAAATGGATACATTTTTTTTGCAATGGTACAAAAGTATGTGCAAGGACGATTATAAGATTTCTAAACATATTTTGTCAACATACATGTAAGTCTTTCAAATGTAACAAATATAAATTTAAAATTAATCAACTGATGACTGTGTGTCCAAAATACATATATTGCGATACCTGAAATATTAGAAAATTTATTCAAGCATTGTAAATTAATTTAAGTTCGATTTACTTTTTATACGAGAAATGTACGATATAAAAATTATGGGATTGAACTTCGGAATATTTCGAGCGTGATGCAAATGGTCAAAGTGTAGCAATTAAAAAAGATCCAGATTCATGTTATCTTCCAAGACCAAGTGGAAACCCAGATTATTATATGAAAATATAGAAGTTAATTTCTACTTATTATCAATGATAAATATATTGTATATTAATATTTAAAAAAATAAAAATTACAAAAAAATTATTTTTATTTTTTATAGTTAAGTTCCCTTTCTACCACTTTTTTCAGACTTTACCCATAAATACACATTGGTTATCGTTATAGGTAATTAAAATTATACTGTCGAGTATTTTTAAGTAAAAACGTGTCCTTAATTTTTATACTACACTAGTTTTTATTTTACACTTAATTTTTATTTTACACTATTAGAACGTTTTTTAATGAACCTGTACGTATATTTTTTATTTTTTCTATCAATTTGATAAACAACGGTCAATATTTATGTCTAATGAACGAGAATTTCTGTGTTTATTGTTTGTACTATTTTTTTTTTATACGGCAGGGAGGTGGGAAGTGCATTGATGCACAGACAGTGGGACTCCTGGCCAGCCAGACTACCCAATAAAACCCACACCCCTTTTGTGGCTTCGAGAGCTTGCTCATTAGCCCCCCACAGGTTAAAAAATAACAATAACAAAATTTAGAATATCACAACACTACAACAAAACTTAACAATATCATAGAATATCACAACACTACTTAGTCAAATGAATTGACTAGGTAGGGATAGAATAACAAAAAATACACTATATTAATAAAAAATAACAAAAAAAAAATTAACAACAACAACAATAAATAACGTTGCAGTGAAGGTGTAAAAGGCCTTCACGGCCGCAAATAAAAATACTTAAAAACTGGATAACAATATAAACAAAAATTAAAACTTAAAAACTACATAACAATAAAACGTTTTAAAAACAAAAAACTATAACAACGTGTAATAGTGTGGGTGTAAAGAGCCCACAATATTACAATAAAAACAATAAAACTTAAAACTATGTGAAATAAAATGTGATATTGTGGGTGACAAGGGCCCACAATATCACAAATAAAATTAATTAATAATATAAAAACACAAAACATTTAAAAAAGAAGATAAAATTGTACGAGGCTGTACATAAAAAGCACATAAAATATACGAATTTTTAAAAATATCATATGTTTGCTTTAGAGCAAACATCTCATAACTTCTTCATGGAGCTCGCATTAAACGATAATGCTCGTACTACATTTTTTCGAAGACTACACATTCCTCAATATGCCTCAATATGCCTCACGGTTTGCAGTGTCCTGCAAAACGGTGCACCTTGGCTGATCCTCACCCCAGAGAGTCATTGTATTCGCCAATAAGCTGTTTGAAGCAGGTCCGATAGAACTGGGAACTGGTCTCCTCTGTACGGAGATCAGCCAGGTCAAAGCGGCACCTTACATTTGGAACCAGCCCAGGAGGTACTTCATGAAAACTATAGGGAAGTACCTGAGCGAATTCGAAATTAAGACTCTCTAAATGCTCCTGCGTTCGAACGGCCAAAGGTCTTGTGACCGTGGCACGCCTCTCATAGAGTCTCTTCAGAAAACTTGATTTTCTGAAGAGAGTCGGGAAGTTGACATGATTGGGCTTAGCCTATACCCCCGCGACATAATAGAGGAGCAGGCGCTCACGCCTCATTCTCAATGGGGGCAATCCCGACTCTACACATAGACTAATAGAGGGACTCGTTCGGAAGGCTCCTGTAGCAAGTCTATGCCTGTGTGGTAAATAGGATCCAGGATTTTGAGCGCTGACATCCGGGTGGAGGAGAATACTACACAGCCATAATCCATCTTGGGCAGAACTAGCGATGAATAGAGCAGCAGTAGCATCTCCCGGTCCGCACCCCACGATGTACCAGCCAATTCCTTAAGCACATTCATTGCCTTGAGACAACTCGCTGCCAGGGATTGGAGGTGTGGACGCCACGTGAATTTCTTGTCAAAGACAAGTTCCAGAAACCTAATAGAGTCGGCACATCCAAGGCGGGTACCCTTTAGATAAAGGATCGGATCAGGATGTGCCTTGCGTTTTCTACAGAAATGGACCACTTTAGTTTTAATTGTGGAGAACCGAAAACCAACGCTTTCTGTAGAATGCACCACTTTGTTGATGTCCGGTCTCGTTTCAATTGTATCCATTGGTAGAGCTCCACGGATAATTGCAAGGTCATCAACATACAGACATTGACGAATCGGGGCTGTAGCTGCGATGTGATTGACCGCTATAGCAAAAAGGATGACACTAAGCGTCGAGCCCTGGGGAACACCATTCTCCTGGGAATGAATTCCAGAGTCAGTGCCACCCACCCGAACACGAAATATGCGGCCACACATTTCACTTTAAATGAACTGAAGCAGAAATCCTCATAGACTCCAGTCATACAGCTTCCTGAGAATGCCATACCTCCAAGTCATATCATATGCTTCCTCCAGGTCGAAGAACACTCCCACAAAGTGATAGCCCCGGAGAAAGTTGTCGTGAATGGCATTCTCAAGGCGAACTAGTTGATCCGTCGTCAAATGGTATTGGCGGAAATCTGTCTGATATTTACTTATCAGATGATTAGTTTCCAGCCTCCAGGCGAGACGTCTGTTCACCATTTTTTCCAATATCTTGCTGAAGGTAAGGTTCCCGCCTTTGCTGAGGGTAAACGCTCTGCCGAAAAATATTGTTGTATAGATCTAGTAATCTGCACTTACAAGGCAGATTCTGGATCATGGCATAATGTATTGTATCGGGGCCACATGATGTATCTGTTGACCCCTTTAGCGCCTCCAGTAATTCTTGCATTGTAAAGTCGTTTTTATACTGAAGGGATTCATCTGAGATAAAATCAAGATCATCATGTTATCGTGATGCATCTTGACCCGCAGGAATTCCGGGTCATAATTTTGAAAACTGCAGGTATGAACCGGTCACCCAAATTGAGGAGGGCAGGCGCCGGTGATAAGAAAAATTTCCCTGAAATTACCTTTACTCTCCTCCATATCTCCGGAGATGGTGTGGAGGTATTGATAGCCGAAACATATTTCTCCCAAGATAGCCTTTTCTGATCTTCTCGTATAGTTCTGATTGCTATAGATGTTCTTCTTATAAAGGCTATCAAATTTTCCTGCGTGGGGCGTCTTTTCAGTTTGTTAAACGCCCTCTTTTTCTCTGCAACCGCTACTCTCACGACATCATTCCACCAGGGAACTTTTCTCTTAGGTGGAATGCTGGAAGACTTACTTATAGCGTGTGAAGTTGCTTCAATGACTTTGGAGGTTATTTTGTACACATCCTCTTTTACGTCTCCCCCCAACATGGGAACTTGAAAACTTTCCATGAAAGTGTCTCAGTTGGCTCGACGAAGACGCCATCTCGGTGAAGTAGGATGTGGACACATCAGTGAGTTATGAGAAACTTTGATGGGTAAGATGGTCACTCCCACAAGTATCAGGAAGTAGCATCCATTTCAGTCGATGAGCCAGAGCCGGTGAGCATAGTGTCAGATCAATTGCTGACATCTCACGTATTTAATTCACTATGGAAGTCAAATAGGATTATACCATTTCCTTTAATTTTAGCAAACGTTCAAACCTTCTATTTAATTTTGCAAATGTTTTTTAATGTTTTTAAATGTAATTTCAACTAAAATCGAACGCTTCAAGGTTCGTTTTATTTTATTTTAAAAGTAATTAGATTTTATTAATGTTTGTATTACTTACAAGTATAACTTTTTAGCTGTTTGACTAAGTCTTAATAAACTCGTGACGAAACGTCGCATATTTGATGATTTGGTTACATTTTTTTATTTTATTTATCCAAATACCTGTTAACTGCCTGAAAATAAAATTTTAAGTTTGGATGTGACCATAGTGTCTTAGCAAAAAATACGTATGGAATTTTTTTCTTGGCGGCTACTCGTGTTTTGTTAAAAAGTTATTTTTAATGTAAAAAATGTTTTGAAATTTCTAGCCATTTTGGCTTTCAGAGAGTTCTTTCAATGCTCTTTCAGAAAAACTTTCGGCAAACCCTATTCTACCTGAAAAGTTTTTCATACGATTTTAAAGGGATCGACAGATAATAAAATTTCACCGTTATGGCGTAGAAATGATTTTTTTTATTGTTGATATAATTGTCGATAGGCAGCTGTCATGGCCTCTGATTCAATCATTAAATAAATCAGCGGAATACCTGGAAGCGTGTCCAGCACAGCAGTAGGAGTTGTTCGCATGGCTCCAGTGACACTAAGGCATACGACTCTGAGCAGGTGATCCAATTTTATTCTGGCTACAGCCAGAGAGGTTCTTGTCCACCATACTATACAGCCAAATGTGAGCATTGGCTTTACGATCATTGTAAATAACCAGTGCGAGGTTGGAGTCCCCAAGACTGTCCAAATGCTCTCCTGCACATCCAGAAGATACTAATTTCCTTGGTTAGTCTCTAATCCAAATGATCATTCCAGTTCAGTTATGCATCCAGGATGACTCCCAGATGCTTAAGCGTTCTGGTTTGTGTAATTTGAATGCCAGATATGCTGATCATCCGTGGAGCAACTCTTGGTCTGTACACAGGCAGTTTTTTGCGATTTGACAGAGAGTTCTTTGTCAGTGCACTAGCGCTCCACGTACGAGAGCGATTATTGCATCAGATCATAGATAATTTCCTCGTCTTCTGTCTTTGACAAGTATGGATATGTCATCAGCGTAGCCTTGAGCAAATATCCCTAATTCCTTGAGACCGGTTAGTAAGCTATCTACGACGAGTCACCACAGTAATGGCGAAAGAAATGAACTCCACCCTGCGGACACCCTCTACCCACAAAGCCTTTAATTGATTGTCCCCCTAAAGTTGTGGTAATGCACCTCACTTCGAGCATGTTGCAGATCCATCCTACCAAGATGTCCTCTACCCCGCGTCAATTAATGCAGTGCGTATCGCTCCAACCGTTGTATTATTGAAGGCTCTTTCGATATCAAGGAAGACTCGTAAGGCTTTTGCCTTTTCTGAGAGCGCACCTTCTATCGACACTACTAGTCGGGGAAGTGCAGCATCCACAGAATGGCTGGTTTGGTAAGCAAACTGGCACTATGATAGCGGTCTATTAGCCGCTCAAGAGTTTTGAGCAAGAATGACATCAGGCTTATCAGCCTGAAGTCTTTTACGTCGCCATAGCTTGGGCGTCCAGGTTTAGGTATGAATACCGCGCGGGATGCTTCCCATTTCCTGGGTATGTAGCCTAAAGCTATGCATGTTTGAAAGATCTCCTTGAGCCTTCCAACAATTATATCCAAGCCCTGTTGTAGCAGTGCCGTGAAGTTGCCGTCGGTGCCCGGAGACTTGTAAGGAGCAAATCTAGCCACAGCCCAACTCACTTTTGTAATGCTTACGATGAGTTTTCCGTGGCCCAATCATCCCTGTTTGCCCTTTCACTATCACGCCTCTGATCGTCCGGTTCTTCCATGGTATAGCCAGGGAAATGCGTGGACAGTAGATGTGTCATGGTCTCAGACACTGTAAGTGATCGACCTGCTAATTCGAGGCAACCCAGCTTTGCAGTTTTATCCTGGGATATTACCTCTTGCGTTCTAAAGAGAGCGGGCATCATGTTAATGTTGCCACGAAGCTCTCTCCAAGAGTCTTTTTTCGAATTTTTCACTGAACTTCTATACTCTCGCTGCTTCTCCCTAAAGATTAGCCATTCCGAGTCAAAAACGGTCATTGTTGAAGGATGCTCTAGTGTCATGGCGTAGTCTATCAAGATTTCTATTCCACCACGGAACATCCCTAGAACCGGCAGTAACACTTGCAGGACAGTTGTTTTCATACGACGAAATCATGGCATCCTGAAGTACACTAACCGCAGATTCTATATCTTCCTTCGTGTGCAACCTATTCGCACCGCCGCAAAGTAGCCCAGAGAGCTCCTGCCTATAAGCATCCCAGTCAGTGCATCTGGGATTGCGATACGAGGTTACGGTACACGGTTTGGCGAGAATATTAAAGACAATATGTCTATGATCAGATAGGAAAGGTACATTTGAAACTATCCACCCCAAGAGAAACTGTAGCAGCCTCGGGGAGCAGAGAGTACTGTCAACGACGTCTGACCTAATTCTGTTTATAAAGGTTGGAGATATGCCTCTATTGACAATCTCCCGACCGTTGGCCGAAATGAATACCAGAAGAGCCCGACCCCTAGCATTTATGTCGGAATTACCCCATTTGGGTGTGGTGCGAGTTTGCGCCACAGCCAAGAATCAATGGTAAACCCCGAGATTCACAATATTCGACCACAGTTTCCACCTCTATTGTCTCAAGAGATTAACCTGCACCGAGGCTACTGCAATATCTCTACCACACAGGTGCGGAATAGGTACTGCGTCAAGACCCCTGTACACCAGGTAAGCTCTGGGATTATTGGTCGCGGAAATAACTTTAACCACCGACACATTTAGACCTCCGATACCGTTCGCATCTATGTATGGTTCTTGCACCAGAGCAATGTTAATATTGTCGGAAGCTAGCCTTTTGCTCGAAATAGCTGCGGTTGCTCTGCTGTGGTGTAAATTAATTTGGATGAAACTCACCATAATTAGTTTACCATTATTATGTTGATGGTGGTTTAGGACCTCCATCTATCTTAACGTGCGGACTCTGATGGTAGTTAGTCCGCCTCTACGGAAAGTGCAGCAGAAGGAATAGTAGCAGATGCTTCAGATTCCTGAGCACCAGCCACAGCTTTCTTTTCCTTTAGATTGGAAAAAGTGACTCCGGCAACTGCCCCTCTAAAACCTTTGCTGCAACGGCACCTTTGGCATTGTCAAAAGTTTTTGGCTTTGTCTGGCACCGTGCTTCCGGTTTAGGTGCGTCCCCACTCCTGCTGGGCGCCTTCCCTGTTTGAGACAGGGAGGCACGAACCAGACCAAAGTGTAGAAACGTCTTTCCGGCTAGTTCCGCATGCCATCGGGCTGGCTCCCCGGTCTGGAGTACCGGTCTGGAGCCTTTTAGGTGTTCAGTCCGATCGTACACTTTCCAATCCCGGGTGTCAATACCCTGGTTTTGACGAGTTATCCTCTTCCGGATAATTCCGTCCTCCACCCTGCATGCCGGCACCCCTGGGATCTAGAGGAACATCTTCTGAAGGACGATGTTAGGAGGGGGGATTGATGCACTCAACCTCGCACCCTCCCAAGCGGCTATTTCCGGTACTGTCTTTATAAGCCAGTCCCTGAAAACAGCGTCCGTAGCTATCACTTCGAGTCCATTTGGTCCCGAGGTGAAGCTTTCAAAGCGGAGAACGATGATCGTGTCCCTGTCTAGGGAGTCGTCGATCGCCCGTTCAAGAACACCACGGAGCATTCCGACTTGTTCAGCCGTCCACTCGGTCATCAAGGCCTCGTCTCGAATGTGGCACGAGGTAGGTTTTTCGAAACCGAAGCGAAGGCATGAGCCATCCTGATCCGTTTCTGTGCCTGTGTGGCATATGGTGGTGTGTCCCCTACTATCCTACCATGTTTCTGCGGACGAACAGAGGTCGCCTGTTGAGCCATTGCTCCCTGCCGGGCCAACCGCTTTCGCTTTGTGCCTCCAAGACGTTTAGCTTGCAGCTGTAGCGCCTGCAGATTCACCGAGATTTCGGTGTCTGTTTGGCAACCTGGTTCCACTTATGTGGACTCTAGGTTCATCGGTGAAACTTCATCTTCCCTTGTTGGTCGGCCTTGCGGCGTCCCTGAGGGTCGAGTTACCGTATCAGTAGATGGAGGAGTACTGTTTCCAGTTGCTTCCCACTTGAGCTTATTTATGTCTAAACTATATTTGATCCCACGAGCAAATAAATTATAAATGAATTGGCCTTATACACACCCTGAGACGGCCCGGTGTCAGGGTGGGGATCGCTTAATACTAACTTCCCTTAGTCGTGCATCCCGTTGGCACAATACCAGTCCTTAGAATTAGGGGTGGTTTTTTATAGAGGTCCTCATACTCGCGTGCCGGGTGGTTTAGCCAAGCACCCCGATTCTCTTGAACACCCGCAAAACATGGCTGCTCCAAGCCAACAGGTTACGGTGTGACAAAGATTTTCCGCCAGTTCGGGTGCCATAGCCTCGGGGCACCATGTGAATGTTCGAGGCCAGACTGTTTGTCATGCAGAGGTTTATTTACTTCACATGCAGAAACTTTCCGCCCCCTAGTCTTTATCGGTAAAATCTTGTTGTATTAAAGGCTGTACAGAAAAGTCCCGTAAAAAGCGGCAAGTCAATTTACCAGTGAAATTTTATTGTTTTCCTTCAAGTAACTGTGGTGTCTCATGGAAGCATGCTAAGTGTATCAAATTGATAAATGTAGTATAAAATTATGTGTAAGTAATAAATTATTATTTAAAAAAATTAAAATGTCATCAAGTTATTATAAAAAAAAGATCTGTTGATGATATTTAGTTTATAAAAACGATTAAGTTACATACAATCATAAAAAATATTTATAGAATACAGTAGGGCCTGGGTAATCCGGACTCCCGCTTGTTCCGCTTGTTCGGGAGGTGGGCGGGTGTAGGTGCGGGCTGCCATGAGCCAATTCGTTGTCAGTCTTTTGTTTATCGTCTTTCGTGTAGTACGTACAGTGTCAATTTAGCGCGCTCGCTAACATCATGGCGCCGCCACGTAAACATTTAACATTAACATTAAAAGACAAATTGATTATAGAAATGTTAGATAAAGGTGACAGCTACCCTGTCATTGCTCGGAAGTTTGGTATAGGCAGGTCAACTGTAGGCGACATAAAGAAGAACAAAGACAAAATCTTGAAGTTTGTTAGCCTAACAGAACATGGTCCCTGTGTACGAAAAACACTGAAGAAATCGGAAAGTCCTATTTTAGAAGATGCTTTGTTTACGTGGTTTTTGCAACAAAGGCGATTGCATGTTCCTGTAAGTGGTGATATGATTTGTGAGAAAACTCGAATTTTTCATCGCCAGATTACCCAATATCGGGATTAATGCAATCCGGGGATAGTTAGACAAATTTAAAAAACGCCACGGAATAAGACGTTTAAAAATGGCCGGTGAAAAACTGTCAAATGATGAAGCCGCTATCGGACCATTCCAACTAGAGTTAAAGAAAGTGATTAGAGAAAAAAATTTAACAGCGGAACAGGTTTACAATGCTGACGAATATGTATAACGATTATTAAAATAATCAAAGAGAACTCTAGGTTTTTTTGAAATTATATTTCAAATTTTGCCCCTATTCCTAGAACATTTGTTTGAATTTTATAAATACGTATTTCGACTACAATGTAGTCATCATCAGTATGAATTAGCTAATCGTAACTATCTCTGGGATATGGATTCAGAGATATGTTGCTTGTTGCTAATTTAGTGCCTGTGTCACAATGATATTAAAAAAGTTCTGTTCTTTTATACGATTTGGCTGAGGGTATAATCTGACTTGAGGATTATTTAAGTTGCCTAACTACTGGATTAGGTGTGTGGAAAGCCCCACCTATTTATTGGCGGTATTCTTTGGTGACTATGCGGCGTTTGTTTTGTCACTAAAGTGAGTGTACCTACGTTAACCTTGACATTCAGGTATTGGATTTTTATTTTTATTTTTGAAAATGGTTTAATTTTATTAAATCAGAATTTGGAATTGGGCCATTGTCTAAATTCATTATCTGTTTTCTCAATTTGTATATGTAGATGCTTTCGTATACATCTAATTCTGTGGGGTTTTGTACCGATTTATGTAGTTTTCGATACGATTTATCAATTTTATGGTTGTTCTCAATAACGTGCGCCGCTATACACGATTTTTCGGTTCTCCCAAATTTCACATGAGCCAGATGTTCTTTGATTCGAATACCGATTTGGCGACGACTTTGACCAACGTAAATTTTCGAACAGTTTTGACAATTAACACCATATATGCCCGATTGATTTTCATTACTAATTTTATCCTTAGGGTTGCCCAGTAACTGTTTGATTTTATTTTTACTAACAAGCGCTGTTTTTAAGTTGTGGTCCCTTAATTCTCGAGTGATTTTATTTGTGCATGGACGGAAGTATGTTAGTTTGCACCATTTTGTTTCTTCAACGTTGCCAATTTCTGGTGTTAGTGCGGTGGAATTGTTTTGTGCAATTTTAAATTTGGTTCTGCGGACCAAATTATTTATTATGTTAGAGTCGAAGCCATTAAAGATTGCAACTTGTTTAATGTGGTTTATTTCTCTAAAGTAATTTTTCTTGGACAATGGTACTTTCAGTAGCCTGTTTACCGAAAAATTGAAAATAGCCATTTTATGTTGAGGTGGGCTGTTCGAATCGGCTGTAATGTATCGTTCAGTGTGTGTAGGTTTTCTGTAGATATCGAATTCTAATTTATTAGTGTCGTTATTTTTCATAATTTTTATATCTAGAAACGGAATCGAGCCTCCTTGTTCTATTTCGGTTGTAAATTCTATCGATGGGTACATTTTATTTAAGTTCTCTAAAAATGTTTGGGGATTTTCTTTGTTCGTATCAAAAATAGTAAAGATATCATCAACGTATCTGTACCATACAGTTGGAAAATAATTGAAATATTTTTGGCTTTTTCTTCAAGATCTGTCATGAAGATTTTACTTAGGAACGGAGACAATGGATTACCCATACTTGTTCCAAATGTTTGCTTGTAGTATTTACCTTCGAAAGTAAATACATTTTGTCTCATGCAAAGCCGTGTTAGTTTCAGATATTCACTTATTTCATCTGCGGGTATTACTTTATTTGTTAGCCATTTTTCTAGTATTTTTATTGCGTCTGGTATTGGGACGCTTGGGTATAATGCTTTTACATCGAAAGACATGAAACAAAACTGAATCTGAATGACAAAACTGAATCTGGGTGTAAATTAATATCTTTGATTTTTTCGATTAATTCGATACTATTCTTGACTGATGATGACTACATTGTAGTCTAAATACGTATTTATAAAATACAAACAAATGTTCTAGGAATAGGGGCAAAATTTGAAATATACTGACGAATATGGTTTATACTGGCGATTATTGCCAGATCATACTTTAGCCTTTGGCAATGGGCAGTCGGCTTCCGGAAGGAAATGATGATGATGAGAGTGACATTCATGCCTCGTGCAAATGCGGCTGGAACCCATAAATTTCAATTGCTTGTTGTCGGAAAATCAAAAAACCCGCGGGCATTTAAATCAACACGTCTTTCTGTTTGTTATCGTGCACAAAAAAATGCTTGGGTTAAGAAAGACTTGTTTCTTGAGTGGTTTAAAACGGAATTCGTTCCCGCGGTCCGTCGCCATCTTTTGTCTGTTAATTTGCCTCCTCAGGCACTGTTATTGTTGGATAATTGTCCTGGGCATCCATCAGCAGATGAACTTGTCTCTGAAGACGGCAACATTTTTGCAATGTTCCTGCCACCTAACACCACGGCGTGTATACAACCGTATACCGGATCAGAACGTTATACAAAATGTGAAGTTAAGTAACCGCAAATCACTTTTGGTTAACTGTCTTGCATTTTGTTCTGAGAACCTCATGAACACATTAAAATCGATAACTTTAAAGGACACAGTTTTTCTTTTGGCTAATTGCTGGGCCAATGTTAAGGCATCGCTAATTAACAAATCATGGAAGAATTTGCACCCTGGATTTCTCACTGATAATGACGAACCAGAAGATGATGTTCCTTTAGCCCAGCTTTTTAATAGGTTGAGGGGATCCTCAAATAAGTGAGGCAGAAGCTCAAGAATGGGCTGCTGGTGGTGCCGAAAGCGAGTTACAAAGATATGAAGTGTTAACTGATGAGGAGATTGTACGAGCGGCAATGTGTGAGGACGATGTGCAAGATGAGGACAATAGCGTTGAAGTTCTCGTCTCTGAAAAAGTTGGTAATTCAGAGGCAGTAGGAGCTTTAAACACTGCTTTAAAATGGGTTGAAGATAACGAATTAGATAGTCAAGAAGTTATGTTTCTCCGTCGACTTAGAGACCGGGGTTTTGAAGTGCGAGAATTATAAACAGAAGAGTATTACAGACTTTTTCAAGAAAAATTAACTAATGTTTTATTTTAACTTACTGTTTTTCTTACATGTTTTTCTTACATGGTTGTAATTTTGAACATGTACATTTTTGTCTTTATGCTTTAATTTAAAAATTGATTAAAGAAACTAAGGTTAAACATGTGTTTTATTACCATTAAATATGGCATACTATAATCCAGACGCCTCGATAATCCGGAAAGGGTCTTGTTTTTGCCTCTCCGGATTAACGAGGCCCTACTGTAATATAAACCTAGCCCTCAAATTTATTAATTTCTGTAAAAAATCCAAAAAACTTGGAGCCAAATAAATACACAAGGAATTGTAGTGCTCATTTTATAAATAATAATAAATCAGAGCACCCACTTCATCCGTCTAATATTCCTTCTAATTTCCAGAAAACGAAAATACCAAAAAAATGGCACAATCATTGCAACGATTTGATCGTGTAAGAATACGCCAATCAAAATAAGCTAACAACAAAGAGGAGTTAATGACCATTGAAAATATAAACAATAATGTAAACATCAATAGTTCTAATGTATATAATTATAATAACAATAATAATAATGATAATTTGAGTATGAATTATCGGTTGGAAGCCGTACTTAATTATTTTTTGCATCATTTATTAATTATCCCATTTGTTATTACTACGTTGTTGCCCGTTTTACGCATAAATTAACAGTAGCCTCTATATTTCGTGCACGGTCCTCAAAGAAATCGCTATTTAAACACAAATTATATATTAATTCAGATGACATATTGATATCGTAATCAGTCTGATCAAAGAGTTAAGGCGCAGTCCTGGAAGATATGATCACGTTCATTGCAAATGCGCGTGCACTAAACCGCTCGTACATACGCACTAATATGAAAAAACACATGCACACACTGACGCAAACAACCCAACCCCTCTGGACAGAGGTTAAATGTCAAAATAAAAAAATGACAAGTTCAGTTATAAATAAAAAGCTAAATATGTCACAAAATATGACGGAGCTGCGATTAGAATATATTCACGTCAGTAGCAAGTCGAGCTATTCTACCGCGACCAATTGATCTATTGTACCTCTAATTCTTCAAAGGTGTTTCAGGAGTCTTATGGTCTTAATAAACGTTAGGATAATCCTGGGCGACAATTCATTTCATCTGGCTGGAGATCTATCCATCCCAAATTATTTTGTCTTTTGAGAGAGAGACTTTCGCATTCACGCTAAATGTGAATTCAGGTCTCCTCAACTTCATAACAAAATCTGCAGAGATCATTATCTGTGAGATTGATTTTGTGCATATGTTTATGGAGTTTGCAGTGGCCAGCAGGAAGGCCAGTAAGTATCCTCAATTGGTTTCTTCCTAGTTGTACACGCTTAGAGACCTATTTCCATGAAAAACTTTTTATAAGAGCCCTTATATAATCTTAAACCCTGGTAAGACCGCACTAATTCCATTCACACAGAAAAGGAAGGTGGATAACATAAAACCACCCATCCTCTTCAGTGAAAGACTACAGATCACAAGGGAAGCCAAGTTCTTAGGGTAATGCTGGACTCTCAACTAACATGGAACCCTCATCTAGAATACATAACAAATAAGAGAAAATCTTTTCTCATGCTTTGCAAGAGAGCATGTTTAAAAGTCTGGCGTCTAAAACCCAAAATGATCCACTGGCTTTACACAACAATAATTAGGCTCGTTATAACCTATGCTGCTCTAGTGTGGTGGCCAAAAGTTAACCAGATTACAGCATGCAAAAAGCTGTCCAGGATCCAAAGACTGACCCATGACTTCCATGACAGCTGCCATGGAAGTCATACTGGGGCTGCTTCCGCTAGGGATTGTTTTAGTAGCTAAAGCGAGATCCAGTGCCTATAGACTGTCTTGCAATAATAACTGGATTAATAAAAATCAGGTTGGACATGCAAGGATCGTGGGAACATCAATTATCTCAGACCACGTCTTTGAAATGGGTACAGATATACTTCCCAAGACATACTCCTTCTCAAAATCTTTCACTGTAGTCTGTGATAGGGCTATGTGGTCGGAAGGAGAACCACCCTTTCTCAAAAAAGGAATCGCCTGGTATACAGACAGATCCAAAACTGCAGAAGGGACCGAGGCGGGAATTTACGGTGAGAGATCTCATGTACACATAAGCCTCAACTTGTGGAAATATGCCACGGTCTTCCAAGCAGAAGTCTATGCCATACCGGCTTGCTTCCGTGAGAACCTACGTAGAGGCTTCATAAACCAGAACGTATGTATTCTTTCGGACAGTCAAGCTGCTTTAAAAGCCTTGTCTGGAACTGAGGTCACCTTAAGGGTAGTCAAGGATTGTCTGGAAGAACTTCTGAAACTGGCAAAACGGAACAATGTTAAATTGATCTGAGTGCCGGGTCACAGTGGTTTCGAAGCAAAGAAGGGAGTCGGAATGCCCTTCATAGGCCCAGAGCCTATTTTAAGAATTCAAGGACTGCATGTTAACAGGTAATCAACAAGTGGTCAAATGCTTATTACCGTGATCACTGGGAAAATGTACCGCGGCAAGAGCTCGGGAAGGTATTGCTTCAGAGTGCAACAAAAAGGCTATCTCTCGATGCACTGAGGCTGAACAGGATGCAACTGCGGAGGATTACCGGATTCATTACCGGGCATTATCCCCTGCGAAAAATCTGCACATAATGGGACTTCATAACGGGTCCATTATGTGCAGATTGTGTGGCGAGGAGGAAGAAACATCCAGCCATATAATCTTTGACTGCGAATCTCTAGGTTACAGTAGATACAGGATATTCGGTGCTTCTCACCCCAAATATATGAACCTTCGGGAGATCCTGATAAGCAAGTTCCAGGCTATTTCCAACATATGGGAGAAGCGAATCTCGTCAGACTGAAGTAGAAAGGGGAGCACAATGGGCCATAAGGTCGAAGTGCAACTGTTTTTACCCCGATATTAATCAATCAATCAATGGTTGGTGTCGAAGACATAGGGATCCCGTGATGCTGCTACATGCAAGTCTTTGTAGCTTAGACAGTTTTGTCATATATGTAGTGATGTTTTGGGATTTATCCCTCACGTTTTACCTGAGAATCTGCTAGAGCTACTGTTGTTCGCTATGTAACTTTGCTAATAGGAGTATTCCAGTGAGTTAAGCAGAATTACCCCTAGATATTTTCTCCCGGTTTTACCCACTTCATTTTTGGAGGAGGCTAGCCGTAGTTTTTTTTTGGACAAAAATCAAAATATGTGATTGAAAATATTTGGAGTGATGATATTAAGTTTCTTTTTTCTGATACAAACACAATCTGATTTAATTTAAAAATATTTTATTACTTTGGAAATCTACTTTGGAATTTAAGATTTTCAAAAATTGAATAACAAAAAATATATATTCTGATGTATATTGATTGTAAACTCTTAATTAATAATTTAACATAAGGCTTAAAATTAAACAATAATAAAAATTCCAATAATTCCAACGTTTTCGAAATTAATAACATTACCTTGAGCTCCAAATTTGGCTCAATCAAAATAAAAGTCTACTCACACAATTAAAGTCTATAGCCACACAAAAATGGAAAGTTCCACTTTAGTTTAACTCTTGTAGGCAAACACTATTTGTATAATAATTTGATAACCTTAATTAGGTAAACACAAATTATTTATTTTATAATACAACTAGCACAGTTGGCTCGGGACCAAACTTTCGCTCTTTCGTTTGAAATTTGGAAAACGCTTGAGCGAATGTATATTTCCAAAATTTATAATGTAATCGGCAATTTTTCTAAATTAATTTTCTTTTAGAAATCAACTTGACTATTTCCCTTTTACTTTAATATTTTCTCTAAATGTTATTTAACACACCGCAAAAAATTTATTCTTGCTCTCGATTCCTAAGCTCAACATCTGTCCGTTTTCGAATCAGGACACAAAAAAATACTTCCTCTCCACATCCTGCCCATCTAAGTTTTGTTTTTTCAACCGTCTATCTTCTTGCTTCGTTAATTTCCGGTCCTCTCAAAATTTTGGTGGCTAAAAAAAGTATCTAGGTACCGTGTCTAGTTTCATGAATGTTTTGAAGTAAAACTTCTTTAGCCGCAATTTAGGGTAAAGTCAATGTATGTAGTTTCATGAATGTTTTAAAGTAAAACTTCTTTAGCCGCATTTTAGGGTAAAGTCAATACGTAGATAATTAGTGAAGCGGAACTGTGTAGCGGAAATGAATGTAGCGGAGGAGACTGTACTGTAACTTTGATTATCTCTGATTGGTTCATAATAATTCTGCGATTCATTCAATTGATTAATATTAAAAAACAATTTTTTTTACATAGTTTATAGTTTCTATGGAAATAACAATTAACAAAATTTTAATAAAATAATTTAATAGATATTTTTAGAAGCTAACTTTTCTAATATACAATTCAAAATATGATTTAAATTGTTATAAAAAATGTATTTTAATATTTTTTTCGTTAAAAAAAGTTATTGACTTACGAAAAAGAAAAATGTATTGTAAAACATAATAAATTCAAATTGAATATCATAGCGTATAAAGTGTTAGCTTGTAAAAAAACATAACGCTTTTTTGTTAACACAAGATTTTACTACTCATCAAATGGTTGTACCGGGGGTTTTAAATTAAATCGATTCTTAAGGAGTAAACTAAAATAAACTCCAAAAAATTTGTTTAAGTCAAAAGCAAAGCTGTATGCTGCGGTTTTATTATATTACAACGCCATTGTAAGGATAACTGAAGTAAATATAAATATTTTTTATTAATAATTTGATAATAATTGTTATTTATTAATATAAATATTTATTATTAGTAATTATATAATTAATATTATTGGGGAAAATAATTATTTAGTATTAATAACTTAAAAATTAATTTAAGTTTTATTTATTATTATTTGTTTCAGAACCAAAACCAATGCGAATCCCAGAGAATAATAGGGTTTGAATTATCTGACCAAGATTAATCAAGACAGTAGCCTTAACTAACATCAGTATTCTTTTGTGAAGAAACCAAACATCACACTTCAAGAATTTCGGTTTTGAATATTATGTTTTTTTTTTAACTGACCAATAAAGTTTTTCGGTTGATGCAACAGGAGAACGATCTCATTGTTGAGGAAAAATTAATTACTCAAAATCAATAAAACGCTTCACATTCCCCTTACCTCACAAGACTTTTTCGAACAATAAATGGTCATTATCTCGATCTTATACTATAAGGTGCGGGTTGTGGCTTAAAATCTTTGACGTGGAAGAGTCCTAAATTTTTGTTCGTTTCGACTCCTCTCAACCGATATACTAATGGGGACTTCTTTTCAGTTACGCCGTATTTTATAAATTTTGGAAGAAATTTAGCGGAATTATTCTTAGCGACATCCGACAGTACAAAATGTTTCTTCCATACCGTATCACCAACCTGAAATTCACAAGGATGCCAGCTTAAATTATAGATCCGACATTTTTACATAGGCCCTCTTCAAGCGCCCTACAACATCTTCGTACATTTCTTTCAAGCCACCTTCTGTCACGTTTTATTGATTAAGAGTTATTAACTTTTCAACTTTAACATTGATCGTTCTCCAATTGTATCAACCAAAACCCTTTGTCGGTTAAAAAGATTAAATTTATTACTAAAATTTTTGGAGTGTGATGTTGGGTATCTTAAAAAATTTATGTTAGTTAAAGGTTCTGCCTTGATTAATCTTGGTCAGATAGTTGACTATCTCTCTATTCTCTGCGATTGTTGGCTTTCATTGCACAAGTTCATTCTCTTAAAAAAATAACACATTTCAAAGTGGCTAGTGACCCAATTTCAATCATTAAATCAATTTAATTCATTCTCAGTAAAAAATAGTATCGATTAATCGAAAAAATCAAGGATATCAATTTACAACCAGATTCAGTATTAATATCTTTTGATGTAAAAGCATTATATCCAAGCGTCCCAATACAGGCCGCAATATAAATACTAGAAAAATGGCTAACTAATAAAGGAATACCCACAGATGAAATAATTGAATATTTGAAACTAGCACGGCTTTAGCTGAGACATAACGTGTTTACTTTCGAAGGTAAATACTACAAGCAAACATTTGGAATAAGTATGGGTAATCCATTGTCTTCATGACAGATCTTGAAGAAAAAGCCAAAAACGATTTCAACTATTTTCCAAATGTATGTTACAGATGCGTCGATGATATCTTTACTATTTTTGATACGAACAAAGAAAATCCTCAAACATTTTTAGAGAACTTAAATAAAATGTACCCTTCGATAGAATTTACAACCAAAATAGAACAAGGAGGCTCGATTCCGTTTTTAGATATAAAAATTATGAAAAATAACTAATAAATTAAAATTCAATATCTACAGAAAACCTACACACACTGAACGATACATTACAGCGGATTCGAACAGTTCACTTCAACAAATGGCTGTTTTTTGGTAAACAGGCTACTGAATGTCCCACTGTCCAAGAAAAATTACTTTAAAGAAACAAAGCACATTAAACAAGTTGCAATCTTTAATGGCTTCGATTCTAACATAATAAATAATTTGGTCCGCAGAACTAAATTTTAAATTTTACGAAACAATTCCACCGTACTAACAGCAGAGACTGGCAACGTTGAACAAAATAAATGGTGCAAACTAACATACTTCCGTCCATGCACAAATAAAATCACTAGAGAATTAAGGGGCCATAACCTTAAAACAGCGCTGGTTAGTAAAAATAAAATTAAACAGTTATTGGGCAGCCCTAAGGACAAAATTTTTCAATGAAAAACAATCGGGCATATATGGTGTCAGTTTTCAAAACTGTTCAAAAATTTATGTCTTCGCCAAATCGGAACTCGAAGCAAAGAACATCTGGCTTATGTAAAATTTGGGAGAACCGAAAAATCGTGTATAGCTGCGCACGTTTTTGAAACAACCATAAAATTGACAAATCAAATTTAAAACTACTGAAATCGGTACAAAATCCCACAGAATTAGATGCATACAAAAGTATTTACATACACAAATTAAAAAAACAGATAATGAATTTAGACAATGGCCCAATTCCAAATTCTGATATCATAAAATTAAACCATTTTCGAAAAATCAAATACCTGAATATCAAGGTTAGCTTCGATATCCTCACTTTAGTGACAAAAACAACGCCGCATAACCACAAAAGCATACCAACAGTGAATAGGTTGGGTTCTTCACACACCTAATCCTTAAGTCAGTCAACTCAAATAATCCTCAGGGCAGATCATACCCTCAGTCACATCATATAAAAGACGGAACTGTTTTAATATCATTGAGAGACACGCACCAAATTAGCAACAAGCAACATATCTCTGAATCCATATCCCAGAAATAGTTAAATCGATTACGATTAGCTAATTCATACTGATGATGACTACATTGTAATCGGGATACGTATTTATAAAATACAAATAAATGTTCCAGGAATTGGGGCAAAATTTGAAATGTAATTACTTAATACGCATTTGCTTACTGCATATTTAAACTTACATATGTTAAAAACAGTTCAGTTCATTGGTATCAAACCAGTGGATTGGAAGCATTTGTTTGAACAACAAATATGGCTGAACTGCACACTCTTCGTGTTTAATTCAGAAAAGAGTAAACGTTACTTTTCGATATGGATTGGGAAAATACTTAAACAAATTTGGTACATACGTTATACACTATTTGGTATGTTTGATTATACAATTTTTTTAATGCAAATTTACGCAATCTTAAATTTTTTTTAAACTAATCTCAGATCGGGAAGCTTTTTGAACAAACGTCCATGACTATTTTCATATAGTTATTTATTATATATTTCTAATGATAATTTTTAATATTGTTCTTAGTAGAGTCAAATAAGGATTTTTCAGGCAGGTTGTTTGGAACCGCATTTTTTTTTTATCGATTCATCTTGACGTCCTGAATATGACCCTAAATTTTTACGGTCCGACTAGTGACGGAACAGGTTCAAAATTGAATTTGTTTTTTAATATATTTTTTAAAACTAAAACTTTTAAAGACGACACAGAATATTATTCAAATCTATATAAAAAAGAAAACAAATGAGCCCATAAACATTAAAATCGGTTTATTCGAATTCGAGGAAATAATTCCCAAATTTCGAATAACGCAAAAATTTTAAATGAAAATAAAAAACCAAAAAATTACTTCATTTTTTTTAACAATGGCAAAGTATCCTTTTGTATGTTAAAAATAATGTGCCCAATTTTAGCCCTTAAAAAAAACTAGGTCCCCGACTATTAATAAAATACCATGTCACCTATTATTTAAAATACAAACGGTGCATTTGATTGGAGATGAATAAATATTTTTTTTTAAATGAAAGGTCTTCAAAATATCTATAAAATGAAAAAGAAAATTATTTTTTTAACCGTATTTTTACCCATTATTTTTCAATTTTTTGTAACGCGCTATAAACAAATTTAAAAAAAAAAAACAGTTAAGAAATTATTTAAATAAACTTTATTTTCTTTTAACTTATAGATTCGTAATTTTTACGAGAGTTATCGTAAGTTTTACCTTTTGTTAATTTACTTATAAATAAATTAATGTTTTTTACTTTTAATAAGCCTTAAACGAAAGCTTAAACACTTACCTATATCACTATAAACTAAAAAAAATTTCCGACCGATATGATTTATTGCATAAAGAAAAGCAGTATTATATTTGTGCTAAACATACCAAAAGCGCCTCAAATACCAAATTTCATTCCAATCGGAATAAAACTATGACCGCTAGAGAGTCCACAGACATTTTAAAAAAGTGCATATATATATATATATATATATATATATATATATATATATATATATATATATATATATTATATATATTATTTTTATTAGTAGTTTTTTGATGAAATATATGACTCTGTATATAAATTATAAAATTATTATTTTGTAATAAAATAAGCACAAATTTAAAACTGCTTTTCTTTATGCAATAAACCATATTGGTCGGAAAATTTTATTGAGTTTATAGTTATATAGGTAAGTGTTTAGGCTTTCGATTAAGTCTTATTAAAAGTTAAAAATATTAATTTGTAAATATTAATTTGGACGAGGGGAAAGGGGGTTTAGAGGGAGGGGGAAACACAAAATTTGACTATCTGCCTTTATATTTTAATAATCGAAAAATTTATCAGGAGTTAAGTTGTTGGTACTAAGTTATACTGTAGTTTTGTTTCTTATCATTTTTCTGTTACACTAATATTTACAGAAATATTTACAATTGAAAATTGAAAGTTAAAATTCTAAATATCTCTGTTCACATTAGAGTTTGAGAAAAATGATCAAGTAATGAATTGTAGCAAATTTGATTTTCTACAACTTTACTCGTTATACATTTTTCGATTATTCTAATATTAAGAGAGATATTTAATATTTTGTGTTTGTTTGACACGAATACATGAAATATATTTTATTTTAAAAAACTTTAAAAAAAAATTCAACCGACTTCAAAAAACACAAAAAGTCACTATATTAAAAAGCTAAAAATTTAGCTTTTAGATTTAATCCAAAAGACAATTCTTGCCCAAACCTATTACGTATAATTTAGTATATATAAATATGCAAGGTATGTTTGATCCCGACTGTAACGCTTAAAAATATTGATCGTAGGCATGAATGTTTGGTATATGTGTTCATAAAATTTGGCCATTTCCGCATGTCCGTCTGTCTGTCTGTGGACACGATAACTCAAGAACGAAAACGAGCTGAAATGTGTTCTAGAGCAAAAATGTAAGGTCAAGTTCGTTTATGAGCACTAAATCGGACTATATTTGAGCAAAACTGCTTACCTTTGAAACCATTGGAACGTGTTTCCCTTAAAAATTTGTTAACAAAAAATCTTCTTTTTAAAATAAACAAGTTTTGTTTGAAAAAGATTTTCATAAACTCATAATTTGTGATTATATGTTCCTCGGAAAGAATTGTTAACATTTCAAATACGCAGAATTGTTAACAATTTTATCATTGATATACAACCCAGTATATACTGGGTAATCAAACAATAAGTCAGTTAGTTGTTACATTACTTAACAGTAGAACATAGAATCTCCTCCTTCTTTTTTGGAGTTGGTTAAAATAAACTATTAAGTTACTTTATTAAAATTTTGTTTTAATTTTGAAATGTCAATTTTGATTGTCGTTCCCATAGTAACTATAAACTATAATCGTTATACCGTTCTATTTTGGATTTTAATAAATTTAATTTTTGCAAATACTAAAGTCATATCAGATATTATATTTCATTTTGATCACACTAAAATTATGACCGCTAGAGAGTGAGCTATGTATTCTAAGAAAATTCGCTTAGTTGACGCAGCTCCTGCGTAACGATTTTTTTTTCAATGTATTTTGAAATGGCAAGCAAAGATGAACAACAGTTAGCCGTGATAACAGCCAAACAGAAATCTCCCTTCCGCAGAGTTCAATTATTATACGGTTATAGTTAAAACATAGAAGGTGAAAAAAAATCTAAAAAACTACTACTAGATACGAAAGCTTGCATACAACTAGAAATTCTTTTATAGAGATTAGTGACTCCATTAATATTCTTCAAATGAAAATGGATAAAGATTTTGTACCTGACTTTCAAGTTTTGGATAGTTTTGAAGAAGTTTGTGGTCATGGGAAATTAGCTCAACGTATCTCCGAAGTAGACAAGACTCCTTGTCTACTTCGATACTGAATTCTCAACCGCATAGGTCATTGTCAAGGCTTCCAAAATTACAATTACCCACATTTTCGGTAGAAATAGCACAATGGTCTATATTTTATCAATGCTTTAAGACCATGATTCACGATAATTTGGAATTGAATAATTCCGAATTCACAACTTAATTGGACAATTAAAGGGAAATGCACCGACCATATGTTCAAGAATCTTTCCTATATCAGAGAATTATCCAATTATCTGGCAGGCCTAAATTGATAAATATGAGGATAAACGGGCTTTAGCTTCTTCATATTTAAAGCAAATTTTCGAATTTAAGTGTTCCAATTCAGAATCAGCAACGTATTTTAATTTATTTGTAGAAAAATTCGATTCCGCGATAGTTGCCTTACAAAAATTGAATAATCCCGATTTATCTAATTTTATTTTTTCATATTTGGCATTGTCTAAATCAGATTCTGAAACGCCTCGACTGTTTGAAATTACCAGGAAACGTGAACCAATACCAAAATATGAATACATTATAACTTTTGTAAAGGAACAGGCGAAGAAACTATCTCGCTCTAGTCCTAGTTTAAATATTAGTGCTAAATCTACTCTAAATAGTAACGCTAGTTATTCTAAAACTAGATCTTTTATGGTAAATAAGGATGAGAGTAAATCATCAAACACAAAATGTACAATTTTTTATGAAAATGATCATTATCCAGTAAACAATTGCCCAAAAATTGGTAGTCTCACTCCCTCCGAAAGATATACTTTGGTGTTACAAAAACACCTATGAATGAATTGTTTGCGCGATAGGCATCTTATTGCTAAATATGCTTCGAAATCCAGTTGCTCAAAATGTAAACAACGTCATCACACCCTGTTATATTTTGAGAAACAAAATTAATCGCCAAAGGTTGCTTTGGATGCTCCTAATAAGGTAACGGTTTTGATACTAATACATATAGCTCTGATACCAAGAATGGGGGGTTCTTGCCTACGCATAGTCTCTGTTCAACTATGCCCTGCAATCAGCTCAAATCTTCTGGTACAACCGTTCTGTAACCTACCGCTGTAGTTAAAATTTTGGATTATAATGGACAACAACAACGCGCTCGTTTTATATAAGACAGTAGTTCTCAAGCACACATGTTAACCTTAGAATATCGTAAGCGTTTAGGCTTACACATTTCAAAAGTATACAGGTTCGTTAGTGGTATCGGGTCAACTTTGAGTGCAGTTCATAGACAAACTAATATAGAATTTTCTTCACGTTATGACTCATCAAAGGTTTACACTATCCAAGTATTCGTAGTGAATAAGAAAACGGACAAGCTTCCCACCACACCAGTGAATATTAAATCGATTTCCTATTTTAAGGATTTACCTCTTGCTGATGATAATTTTCGTCAACCAGGTCCAATTGATGGGATAATTGGTGCACAATTATTTTCACACTTATTCGCAAATGGTAACACAATTACTTTGCAGTCTTCACCAATAGCTATTGAAACTAGTTTTGGTTATGTGGTCATCGAATGTGCTCCCATTTTATCTTCAAGTGACCAGCTTCAAAGTTTTTGTATTCTTGCACCATTGGAAACTATTGTCAAACGATTCTGAGAATTGGAGGAAATTACGACCTCTATAATGCTTAGCCCGAAAAAGGTTGAGTGCGAAGAACTCAACCTTCTTCTCCGTATATAGCATGAAGCGAGATATTTCGGAAAGGTTTATAGTTGCTTTACCTTTCAAGATGGAACCGTCTAATTTGGGAGATTCTTACTTGTCAGCCCGGCGTCGTTTCATTTGCTTAGAAAATAAATTCCAATCCTCACAATCTTTACAGTTAGAATACGATAAAGTTATTAAAGAATATTTAGCAGAGGGACACAAGAGTGTCGTCATTGAGGATGATCTCGGTGCTCCTTCTTATTGCACACCGCATCATTTTGTTTTCAAGGTAACTCCACTTCGTGTTGTGTTTGATGCCAGTAAGAAAACATCGTCAAACTTTTCATTAAATGACATTTTGCATACTGGACCGAAACTTCAAAGTGATATTTGTTGCATACTTCTTAATTTTAGATTATTTTCCGTAGCTATGTGCTCTGATATTCATCAAATTATTTTAGCTAAACCACATAGACGATACCAGGAAATACTTCGGCGTCTTTCCCCGGATGAACCGATTATTGAATATAATCTAAATACAGTTTCTTTCGGTATTAAAACTTCACCGTATACAGCGCTTCAAGTCATTCAAAAATTAGTTCGTTTTGAGGCTCAAAGCCGCTAAGGCTGTTCTTAGATACTTTTATATTGACGATTTTGTGTGTAGTATTGATTCACTGGAAGAAGCGAAAATACTATACTACGAAATAGTAAATTTATTCAAGTCAGGAGGTTTTGATTTGAAAAATGGCCATCCAACTGTAAAGAACTGTTAGAACGTATCCCTTGCGAGTGATGTCTCACAGACATGATTCAGTTTGAATCAGATACATTAAAAATATTAGGTCTTCAGTGGAATCCACAACTTGATATCATATCTTTCAATGTAAATATGACCAATTGTGAATGCTCTAAACGGATCATTTTATCCACTATAGCCCTCTTGGTCTTTTATCACCAGTTATATTGTACGCCAAAAGGATGATCAAAGACTTATGGTCTCTTGCTTTTGATTGGGATGAGGTCCCACCCGCTGTAATAGTATCATAATGGACACGCTTTATAGAAGAATTATCGCTCCTAGATAGTTTCCAAGTACCACGCCACGTTAATTATTTTGTGAATGGCTCATTTATTTTAGTAGCATTCGCAGACGGTTCAGATAAAGCGTACGCTAGTGTTGTTTATTTGCAAACAATTTCTCATAACCGTAAAGTTTCAGTTTCGCTATTATGCGCTAAATCAAAGCTAGCACCTTCAAAAACCATTTCCGTTTCCCATCTAAAATTATGTACAGCATTACGAGTATTGCTTTCAAAATTAGTCTATTTTGTATTAGACTCCTATGGTTCCCGTATGCATATTCAAGAAATTTACGCCTTTTCTGACAGTACTGTTGTTTTAAATTGGCTCAACTAAATTGGCAGACCTTCCAACTCCCCGAGTATATGAGTCTAAAGCATTTTATCATACGGGTGTAGATTACCTATAAATATTCCTATTAGCAGAAAACCAGGGCAAAAATCGCAAAAGGCGTACCCCAAGGCATTCCTTTTCCGTGTCGCAATATTTTTTTCAGCCTGACATAGAGTACGGCTCGCATAGGCAACCACATATTCCTCTGATCCCGTGTCCTGAGTTAGGACAGCTGCTAAGCCTAAGTTTGACGCGTCACACTGTATAGAAAACCTTAATTTAAAATTGGGACGGTGATCGATGGCGAAAATTTGTTATGTCTACGCCATTGAAGGTGGTGGATCGTCCATATTAAAAAAAAAATTGGATGCATAACTTTAATATTTAGTTGAGACAGTTCAACTATATGGGTGACTCGAATTTGGCATCCCTTTTAACGAAATATAGTGAAGTTTTTGATGGAAAACTTGGAACATTCAAGAAGGAGAAAGTGAAATTAAAATTAAAAACGGATGCAAGTCGTAAATATTGCATACCAAGGCCGCTTCTACTAGCCACCAAAGACAAGGTTGAAGCGGAAATAGACAAATAAGTAGCATTGGGAATCCTAAAAGAGACTGAAGAGAGCGTCGCCTGTGTGGTGACTATAAGGTCACGATATACCCGCAGATAGATGTAGAACAATACCCTCTTCCTAAAATCGAGAAAATTTTCGCAAGGTTGCATGGAGGCAGGAGTTTTTTAAACTCGATCTAAGCAAGGCCTATCAGTAACTATTGCACGAAGAGAACTCGCAAAAACTCACAACAATTTCGACAACTAAAGGATTGTTCGAGTACACTCGACTGGTTTATGGGGTGGCATCCAGTCCGGCTATTTTCCACCGGGTAATGAACATGTTTTTCAGTGGGGTCGCTGGGGTAGTCTGTTTCATGGACGATATTTTAGTCACAGCGTGGCATAGAAATGAACACCTCCAGAGGCAAAAAAGGTTTTAAATACCTTAAAGGACGCGGGGTTAAAAGTTAGTAAAGCCGAATGTACTTTTCTAAAACCATCGGTTTCCTACTCAAAAATGTCCAGGACGGGTGGCCTAAGGAGATCTCGCAAGAACTCCAAGCCTATGCAAGGTGAGAAAACGAATTGTCAGTCGAAAAGGGCTGTCTGTTTTGGGGGCATCGTTTAGTTATTTCGGTAAAGCAAAAACAACCAATATTGCACCAGCTAAATAGATTGCATTGGGATTGGCCGAATGATTCTGGGAGTCGACTTCACGTCGATTACTTCACAATTTTTAACACAAACTTTTTCATAATAATTGACGCACATAGCAAGTGGATTGAGTGCATAAATATGGGTGCACCCATAACTTCCGAACGTACGATAGATGTTCTACAGATAATGGTCGGTCTCTAGTATCGAGGGAATTTGAATGTTGTTGAAAGACAATGTTATTCGACATAAAACGATTCCAGTTGTAAAAGGGTTATAAAAGGCATTGAAATGTGCAATGCATAACCAGCATTTCGGTATGGATCTTAAAAAAGTTTTGTCTAATTTTTTACTAGATTATCAATACACCGAACACTGGAAAGTCATCAGTGCTAAAGAGAAAGTTAAGGAGTCATCTTGATCTGTTAAAAAATGAAAATGCAACGATTTCCGATAAGGCACTGGAAAGGAGTGTAGTGATGGCTCAAGTACGACAGAAGCGTAACTTTGGTGGCGTTAATAGGAAAAAAATTAACGATGGGGACACCATAATCCAAAATAATTTAGCGTTGCTGGAAAAGTTTCGTGGACCAAGGGTAAAATAATTCAAATACTTGGAAATCAAACATATAATTTGGAGTTACCTGGGATAGGGAGTGGAAACGGCACGTGGATCGGTTGATTCCGTGTAAGCTTCAGTACGAAGATAATTATCTTCCCACAACGCTGACAAATCTGACGGAACCCATCAAGGATCACGCTTCACCGTTAGACCAGCTTCCTGTAAATACTCGGGAAGAATAACCGAAAAGCAATTTCTCCAATCTACGAAGTCAACAAGATGGTTAATTTTGTTCGTTTTTACGTTACACAAAATTGGCTTTTCACCCTACATAATTAAAATAATACAGAATTACTTAATAGATAGACACAAACAGGTACAAATCAACAACACGCTCTCACAGAAGCAAAAGACTGTGGCTGGAGTACCACAGGGGTCCATATTAGGCCCAGTGTTATTTCTATTTTATATAAACGACATTCCTAAAGATAAAGATACTAATTTAGCATTATTTGCCGACGACACTGCACTCTACAACGCATCAGCTAACAAAAGGCTGGCTCTCGATCGCCTTCAAAAAACCCTTGATAGACTCACAAACTATTATAAGAGATGGAAAATAAAAATCAACGAAGCTAAAACAGAACTAGTCATATTCAGTAAAAAGTCTAAAATTAAGAGAAATGAAGATAATCTTAAAATAAAAATTAACAATACCATCATCGAACCCAAATCAAATGCTAAATATCTAGGAGTAATATTAGACAACAAACTCTCCTACACAACACACATCAACAAGAGTTGTATCAAAGCTAGACAAATAAAACATATGCTATATCCGCTAATCAAAGAAAAAAGTAATCTCAGCATAAAAAACAAACTCATTTTGTATAAAAGTACGATTAAGCCTATATTATTGTACGCAGCTCCAGTATGGAGTGGAACTTGTATATTTAATATCAAAAAAATACAAACTACAGAAAATATAATACTCCGTATGATAAGTAATGCAACCCCTATCAAAACCAACCTAGCTATCAAAGAATGATTGAATATCAACGACATCTACAACGACATCCATTACAGAACTACTACCTTCTATAACAATAGAGTTAAGTTTCTAAATATTCTAAAAGATGTTGGCAATTACAATAATAATAATGCACCCTTCAAAATAAAATACAAATTACCCCACCATATATTAATCAATTAAGATATAATTACAAGATCTCATGAACTCCAAATAATTTGTAAATGTCTGTAAATATTTATTACATTAAGTTATTATTAAGTTTCTAGGTTTAAGGCTCAATAAGTGTATGTGGTTTTTTTAAATTTTTCCACAGAATATAAATATGATAACCAATAAAATATAAACAATTTTAAGTAGAACGAAAAATATTTGGTAATTTTAAGGAACAAATGTAAAAATTAAAAACAATGTATTAATTAAATGAAAATAAAAACATTTCCAAAGCAAAGCAATCAAATCACCATCAATATATATTGTAAATACGTATTGTACATACCTCAATGTAATATTAAAATATATTTTAAGTTAAATTACTTAAGTAATAAATAATATATGACAACTGACAATATTATGCATATCATATAATTATAATTATTTTTATTTTATTTAATGAAACTTTTATTATTGAACATATTTAACCTACACTTTACATGACACTTATTAGCAACCTTAGCAACCTACACAAATTATCAACTAATAACGTATCCTGAGACAATATTAGAGTAATTTTAATAAGAGTGATGTTAAGCCATTTTAACGAGAGTGATTTCAATAAAATTTATTATATTTTAATTTATTTTGTTAAATTTTTTATTTATTTTAATTTTGTCTATTGATCTCTATTTTCTATCTATTTCAAATTGTCAAAGAGTAAATTACGACTAGCTAATTTATACTGATAATGAGACAGGTGAGAACGGACCAATATAATTTACACTAACGAGATCCGAGGAGAACAAATTGGGACGAATATAATTCGACACTTAAGTTCAAACTCGCCACAATTCCGATAAAGTTAAAACAGTATTGTACATTGAGCTTACTACAACTGAGCTTCAGCATGCAATAATTATCTCCTTCCAAGAAAACTACCCGGAGGTCTCGAAAGACATCAGCAAGTCAACTTTTTGGTGGAATGAAGGCCTAAGGAATCAAAGCCAAAAGGTTCGATAACTATTTAACAGAGCAAAAAGGATAGGGAACTGAGACAACTACTATGAAGCCCTTACTGAATACAAAAGGTCTCTGAAAAAAGCCAAAATAAACTCATGTAGGAAACTCTGTCAAGATGTGGAAAACACATCTGAGGAAGCAAGTATCCTAGCGAAGAAACCCGCTGACATCATCGGGTTTACGTAGCGACCCGAATAAACTCATTCGACAATAAACTCTCTCGGCAATAAACTCATTCGACCCCTATAACGTACCGCGACCAGATGGGTTATACCCAGAAGTTTTACAAAAAGGATCAGAGCATCTTTTAATTCTGCTCGGTCATATATTCAGGGCAAGCCTAGCTACGGGTTATATCCCAACAGTATGGAAGCCAGTAAGAGTGGCCGTTTTGCGAAAAACGAGGAGGCTCAACCACTCTACAGGAAAGGACGTTAGACCAAATAGTCTGTCATCGTTTCTACTGAAAACAATGGAAAGTCTAATAGGATTTCATTTGGCTCAGGGAGCGTTGTCGAGAAATCTGCTTCACGCCAACCAGCAGGCTTATCATGTGGGAAAATCCTGTGAATCAGCCATCCACAACCTAATATACAGGATTCGCCAGGAGGAGGGATTCGCCAGGAATCAAACAACCTTGTGCGTTTTTCTTGACAAAAAGGGGGCATTTGACAATGCCTCTTACAATTGAATTGTTGATTCTGCAAGTCGGCACGGAGTAGAAGACACCTTTTGCAGGTGAATAAACTCTATGCTAATAGGTAGAAGAATACAAACTTCCCTTCTTGGGGAGTCTGTCACTGTGAGAGTCACAAAAGGATGTCTGCAGAGTGGAGTCTTATCGCCACTCCTGTGGAGCCTGGCAGTTAACATCTTACTCACGAACCTCTTATTACCATGGAAATCATACTAGGGCTGATTCCGCTAAGCATTGTAATACTATTTAAAGTGAGATCCAGGGCCTATAGACTAATAATCTTGCAATAATAACTGGATTAAAACAAATTAGGTTGCACATGCAAGGATCGTGGGAACATCAATCATCTCAGACCCCGTTTTTGAAATGGACACAGATATGCTGTCCAAAATATACTCCTTCTAAAAGCCTTTCACTGTGGTCTGTGACAGGGAAATGTAGACGGAAGGAGAACCACCCTGTCTCAAGAAAGGGATCTTCTGGTATACAGACGGATCCAAAACTGAAGAAGAGAACGGGCGGGAATCTACGGTGAGAGACTTAAATCAAACATAATTCTCAACATGGAAAAATATGCCACGGAACAGAAGTCTACGCCATACTGGCTTGCACCCGCGAGAACCTACGTAGAGGCTACATAAACTAAAACGTTTGTTTTCTCTCGGACAGTCAAGCGGCTCTTAAAGCCTTGTCTGGAACTGAGGTCACCTCAGGGGTAGGCAAGGATTGTCTGGAGGAACAGATGGAGGTGACAAAACAATGTTAAATTGATATTGACTCCGGGTCACATTGGTTTCGATAGAAACGAAAAAGCAGATGCCTTAGCAAAGAAGGGAGTCGGAATGCTTCCTTGCTAATAAATTATAAGTTTATATATCCTCAGAAAACTGTTACGGGGATGATCCTAATGGTTGAACGATTCGTCCGTCAATTTTAATTATTTAATAATTTATTTGAAAAATAAAAAGAGTGGAATTTCATTTCCTGTTTCAAAATAAATGTTTTAGTAACGTACAAATTATAGTGGTTGGGCGTTTTAATTCCTAATTATTTGGAATACTGTTTATACTCAGCAGCTTCGAGTTTCAACGTATTGCAAAGCATTATTGTGTTAATATAAATGTTATACAACCAATACAAATGTATATTAGAATCTAAAAATATAATACTCTATATCTTCATGTCCTACCCGCTGCTATGGTAACGTCGTCATATGGGCGAGCGTGTTAGATTCAGTGTCACGGCGCAGATCGATGTGACGATGTTGAGATCTCGATATTTCAAGATATATATATATATATATATATATATATATATATATATATATATATATATATATATATATATATATATATATATATATATATATATATATATATATATATTTATAATATTATATGCAACACTGAAAATGATGAATTATTTAATATTATGTAAGATAAAAATTATTAAAATAATCAAAGTGAACGTTTGAACGTTTTTACAGTGTTATAAGTGCTTTTTTAATTAGGGAAGCTACAGGTACAGAATGATAAAGTTACCTAGCTACATATATAGGCACGCATTCTGAAAAATACCTATAGTTATAGGTACAGTATTATCAAAATTATTGGTAACGGTCATTTGAATCGTAAAACGTTCGTGAACCGATTTGGCAGCATAAAAAATACAATGCAGTTTGCCTATGTTTAGCGAGATGATTATCGAATTCCACCATCATACAACCAATGGGAAAAAGCGGCATATTCAAATTAATAAAATTCTGTATCACATGTAATTTAAAAGTTGGCGAAATAATAATAACTCATATATAAGTAATTTTGTACCTACAGGTACAGGTACAAGCCTTATAGGGCCCACAAACGAGGAACACTGTGCAGCATCCTATTATGCAGCAACCTATTATGTTGCAAATGTGTATAGTGGTTGCAGCTACAAAAAACATGCCCTTAAACGGTTAGTGTAAAAATCAAAATTATTTGATATTTTGTAGGAGGAGTTAAATGTTCCTGTAAAAATTGGTCTTATTATCTAATATTTTATGCTTTACTAATATTTTATTATGTTTTATTTCCTAGATTGGTTACAATTTACATTATATATTTTATTATTTGTAATAACAATATATAGATATTATCCAACACTAGTTTTATACATATAAATAAACTAGATACTTACATATAAATAAACTATACATATTAAATGGGATAGATAGAGACAATATGAGAAATGATTGAATTTTTATGACTAGCGTCATAAAATAATAAAATAATAATTTTATGTTCCATAATTTTGGTTGGACGTTTGTACAGAAAATATTTTGTAGGCAATGTTGCTGCAACAATGTTCTGCGTCTGTTCCATAATTTAGATACACAAAAAAGGATTCAGGTTAATTCATTGAAAAGT
This sequence comes from Nineta flava, assembly GCA_963920215.1. Classification (NCBI taxonomy): domain Eukaryota; kingdom Metazoa; phylum Arthropoda; class Insecta; order Neuroptera; family Chrysopidae; genus Nineta; species Nineta flava. The sequence continues at coordinate 58,771,254 of OY986040.1, read as the reverse complement.
ATCTAGGTCCTGTATCTTGGTAGGTACTTCTTTTAGGGTACTTAGATACAGTACCTAGTTACTTATACCAAGGTACCCTACAACACTGAGTTTTTTAAATTAAATTTCAAATTTTTCCACTATTCTTAGATAAATTATTTGTAATTCATAAATACGTATGTAGACTAATTGAAATTTAATTTTATATAATGATAATCATTTACTTTCTGATGAAAAAAACTGTGTATCGAAACTATAGTTAAAATGAAATTATTGTTATGATAATTTCCATTATGTGTTTTATTTTTTTAATTATTATGGATGTTCGTAATTAACGACCCATTCAATACAAATAAATAGAAAAAAAATTATCACTAACCGAATCAACATTTAATTACAAAAAAATGTATAGCGAGCGTAGAAAAAAAACTACATTGTTATTAGTCAAAATATGAAAACGCAACATGGCATACAAATTATTAACATAAATACATTTATCTATAAATAATAACTAGTAACTATTCAATTACTTAAAGATTTTAACAAATACATTATCTTTGTATGTTTTGTATCTATGCCAGTCACAAATGCATAACATACAAAATGGTGTATAAACGTGCTGAATACATATATGATTTTATAATCAACAGCAATTACAGATGTTCGAGCTTAACTACTCAATTTATGAACAAAAGTTGTTGACTTAAAAAATAAAAAAATTATATTTTTTTGTCTTCAAATGTTCTTCTATCTGTAACAGTTTTAAAGATGTCGTATTTTCCCCTCTAGGGGTGTTCACGAACTTGTAGTCACTTTTTAGTTCTAAAACAAGAAGCACAATTTTTTATATGCAATGAATGGTGTTATTTCTTAACGGACAAAATAAAAATCTTTTTCAGTTCAGTAAAATTTTTATTCTCGGTATAATATGGAGTCGGTATATGTATAATATATAGAAGGGTATTACAAGTAAAGTTCCAACTTGGCGACAGTTCAAAATGTTGATCACAGAAAAATAGTTTTCGTAAAGGTTACTCAAAACGAAGACAGATGACGAGCTGAAATTTTAAGTATCTAGAGCAAGATAGTGCGACAGGCCGAGTTTAAGAGGTTTTTGCCTGTGTACGTTAACGTGCTGTTACGGTTGTAATTTTTTCGCAAGTTTTCTCTTAGTATATTTTTAAATTTTTATAACGCGGCAAGTTTTAAAATATTTGAAACAAAAGAAATAATAACTTGTCGTGTTATAAAATTTTAAAAACATTCTAAGGGAAAACTTGCGATATAAATTACAACCAAATTTTTTGTTACATTTAATCAATATACCATTTATTATTTTCTTGGTAAATAGTTTACCGAGCTATTTACTTGATAAATAGCTCGATACTTTCTTCCATATCATCACTTTTTAAGAAGAAACTATTATATGAAGTATCTCCCCAAAAACTCGACCCTTTTTTACATTTTTGTTTTTCATCGGATATAATCTAGAGCTAAAAAGTGAGGTCAAGTTTTTGAATGGGTAAGATCGGTTCATGTATTCCCCCGCAAGATTGTAAAATCGTTATCCTTAAAACCGTAACAGACAGTAGAACAGTTAAAAGAAAAAAAAGTTTTTTTTAAATAAAATTAAGAACTTTTTTTTGAAATCTCTTTTCATAAAGTGAATAATTTTGCCACGATTCCAGCTCAAATACATGTAATTACTCTTGATTACATAAACAAATATGTTCCTATCTGCTGATTTTAAAAGTCTATGCGTTTGTAAAAACTAAAAAAAAAAAGAAGCAATTCACAGATTGATATGAACTCAGTGTGTATAACTCCAGGTATTTAAGCATTGGACTTTTCAATAAAAGTATTTCTTAAATTTTTTTTCTATACATTTATTACCTTTGTATTCTTGCTTTAAGCAGTCTATTCAATGTTTAACCAATAATTCTCAGTAATCTTTTATCTTATGCAAACCCCATGGCAGTTTGCATTTCTATGGTGTATCCCGGAAATTTAATGGTAAAATACAAACAATAATCTAATATAATATATAGCTCTAAGTGAAGCTGACTGACTAACACACTCATCTATACAAATTCGTACCCACTTCTAGACATGCTAGAAAGAAGCGGAATTTAGCATTCGACGCTAAACTGCTTGTACCAAAGGGAAAAATCGGAAGACTTCAATTTTTTCATTGCAACCCCCCGGAAATCGGAAACCACCCCCAAAAATTTTTTTTACAATTCATGCAATTTTATATGACACGGAGCTAAGGCCGCCTCGGTGGTTAAGGGGGGGGGGGGGCCTTGCGAGTAGAGCAAGTAATATAAATATATTATAAATAAACAAAAGTTATGCAGACGAACTGATACACTATCCTTCTTCGACTTGAAATAAATTTACAGGCCTTCCCAAAAGTAACCAAAAATGACAAAATTCCGAAATAAGTCTTTTATACAGATATTACGTGTCATTGATTGTATATGTAGAGAAGCTGCATTCAGGTCTTTAGCGTAGCTCTCTAAACAAGAAGGATAGATAGAGCTTGATACATACTATATACAACACCGGAATGGAAAGCTATGACTTGCGTGTCCGTTCATACCATCTAACGACAACAACAAATATGATTTCATTTAAATGGCATAATAATATAAAACATTGTGTTGCATATAATTACTTACTATAATTAAAATGTGGCAACCAATTTAATAAATTAATTATTAAATGCTGTACAGTTGTGATTTAAAAAAAAAATTTATGCTAATATCTAAATACTTGTTAAAGTAGTACTATAAAAACAAGTTTTAATTTTATGTGACATCATCCGTTAAAGTGTAATTAATTTTTAAAAAAGCTCAGCTCATAAAAATGTTAGAAAAACATCTATCATTAGACGGAATTAATGATCAGGCTTTACCAATTCCTATACAAATATTTTTATGGAGACAAATAAGGTACAAAATTAATAAATCATTAATCAGTTAATAAACCAATTAAGCAGTAATTTATTAAAATTTTTTTTTTTAATTTTAGTCCCTTTATTCGCCCAAAATTAGGCAAACTCCATGAAGCCTCGTGTATGGTATGTATTAAAAATATTTCTAAAAATTAAAAAAAATCTATAAATGTATTTATGTTAATTATTTTTTTGTTATGATGCGTTCTAATACTTAACTCTACATAATGTGTTTTTTTCGCTCGCTATAAATTGTGTAATTTTATGTTGATTCGGTTAGTAATTATCAAAGTAATTGCCGACTTATATCGACTTTATTAATAATTAAATATCATTACTCGATTTGAATTTTTTGTTAATTTTTCCCTCCCAAAAGAAATCTTCATTTTTATATTTGTTAATTTTGTTTTTTCATAAATTAAAATAAGTTATGGAATAAATCACATATAAAGTTTAAATTTATAGAATGGCAAAGATTATTTTTTTATATATTATGTTGTAAGCAAAGTTTAAATTTATTTAATCAATATATTTTTGATTTTGGGGCTACTATTTTCTAAAGAGATTACTAACCATATACAATATTAAATAAAAGATGAAAGTAATTAATTTATCTGTCTAACAAAAATAAGTACAAAGAGAAATTATGGACTAAATTCGAATTTAATGTGTTTTTGCTTTACGAAAATATATTGTAAAAATACGGTAATATCAGTATGACTCTGGTAAATTCTAAAATATGTTGTTTGATAAACGATTTGTAAGGCTTAATTTTATTTGTACATTGTGTTCTAAGGAATTTTCTTACTCTATATATATATATATATATATATATATATATATATATATATTTACTAGATGTAGATTTTTGACATCTACTAGGTAGGATCGATGGACATTTGAAGAAATTTTGATTTTGGTATAAGACCAATAGTTCTATTTACTTTCATGAAATTCGCTTAAAAGCTATTGCTGTACCGACGTCAAAATATCGCAAAAATATCTTCAAATGTCCATCGATTCTACCTAGTAAATATTTATATACATAAATATGTAAATAAATATGTACATATTAAATAAATAAATAATATATATATATATATATATATATATATATATATACATATATATATATATATATATATATATATATATATATATATATATATATATATATATATATATATATATATATTATAGCTGATTATCTACAACTATAACTAATTATCTACAACTTTACGTCTTTTTAAATTTTAAATTTTTCGAAACATAAGGGAGATATGCCAAATGTTTCCCCTCCCTCTAAACAACCCCCATCTTTGCCCCTCGACCGAGTTTGACGCATTAACGACCATTCAAATATTAAAAGCACCTCATATACCCAATTACAGACACATATTCATATATATATATATATATATATATATATATATATATATATATATATATATATATATATATATATATATATATATATATATATATATATATATATATATGAATATGTGTCTGTAATCATAGGCCCACAGACACATATTCATATATATATATATATATATATATATATATATATATGAATATATATTACAGACACATATTCATATATATATATATATATATATATATATATATATATATATATATGAATATGTGTCTGTAATCGCTCTAGCGGTCACAATTTTAATCTGATTGGAATGAAATTGGGTATATGAGGTGCTTTTAATATTTGAATGGTCGTTAATGCGTCAAACTCGGTCGAGGGGCAAAGATGGGGGTTGTTTAGAGGGAGGGGAAACATTTGGCATATCTCCCTTATGTCGAAAAATCGAAAAATCTCGAAAAATTTAAAATTTAAAAAGACGTAAAGTTGTAGATAATTAGTTTTACTATAATTTTGTGGCTTATCGTTTTTTCTGTTACGCTAATATTTACAATTTAAGATTGAAAGTTAAAATTCTAAATATGTCTTTATACATTGGAGTTTGGGAAAAATGATCGGTAAAAAATTTTAGCAAACACGATTTTCTATAAGTTTACTACTTATACATTTTTCGATTTTTCTAATATTAAGAGAGATATTTAATATTTTGTGTCTTCTTGTTTGTCTATACCCCCTTTTTCCCCTTGACCAATGGCATTTAGTTATAAAATTGGCCATACAAATACTAAAATCATATCAGATATGATATTTCATTTTGATCACACTAAAATTATGACCACTAGAGAGTCATTTATGTATTTTAAGGAAATTTCGGAAATTAAGGAAATTTCGAAAAAGTCTCCTTTTCTTGTACAGAAAATTTGTTAATAATCATACTTGCCATAAATTTGTGTAGTTTCTAGTGGTCATAATTTCAGTCTGATGAAAATGAAATGTATCTAATATGCTTTTGGTAGTTGTAAGACGAAGTTTGATAAGCGGCATAGGTCAAGGGGAAAGAAGCCACACAGAAAGAAGAATACACAAAATATACAACAACTCTCTTAATATTAGAAAAATAAGAACGTATAAACTACGTTCGGCACGCAGTTTATACGCCTACAGCACGTAGGCACGCAGTTTATACGTCTTCTACTCTGACTTGTGTTAGTCATGGAATAGTAAGAGGCAATATCAAAGCTCCCCCCCCCCCCCCTTAATGTTAAGAAACACGCACAAGTTGGTTTGTTTCCTTGCGAATCCCTCCTTGATCCTGTATATTAGGTTGTGGAGGGCTGATTTATAGCATTTTCACACTGGTTGGCATGCTGGTTGGTATGAATTAGATTTCTGGACAGTGTCGCTTGCATTAAGTGGAATCCTATTAGTCTTTCTATTGTCTTTATGAGAAGCGATGGCAGACTAATTGGTCTCAAATTCTTTCCCGTGAAGTGGTTCAGCCTTCCAGTTTTGGGAAAAAAGTCAGTCTTGTCCGATCTTTGAGCGATCAAGGGTACTCTGAAATCGAATGGCTTGTTGAAATCATGAATAGTGAGGAGACGGAATGCAAAAACGTCACTCAATTGGATTACGTAATAGTGCTAATTAGCTCGACTCATATTGACTTTTTCTATAGGTAATTATAACAATCTTGTTTTAGTACAAAAAATTTATAACATGATTATTCGGCAATTATACGAATTTCTACACTGATATAAAAACTTGTTTGGGATACAATTAAAAATGAAATGGTTACTGACTCTAATTCTAAATTACAATCAATAACCACTGCATTATCAAATTATCAGCTCTCCTTCACAAATAGCTGAGAAGCTTAATGACTATTTCATTAATGCGGCATCGGAAACAGTAAAAACAACTAATTTCAACATCGATAAATTAATTATAAAATCTACGCTTGATTCTATATGGGCAATTAATTTAACTGAACATAGGCCCACCTAAAACTATAGCCGCCCACCCTATGGTCCACCACTCAATACGTAACTTTACATTCGTACCACAAGTAGCTTAGTGACATAATACAAAATGTGGTGGCCCTCACGGATCAATAATAGGACCAATTTTATTTCTCCTATTGTTAATAGTGAGATAATCATGTTTGCAGACAATACAACCGCTATTTTATCCGAAAATGATCCAAATATTTTAAATGAAAACTTGCGAAATTAGCAAAATGATGAATGTTGCAACTTAAACGGGCTACATCAAAATAAATCAAAATCGAAAATCATTAATTATAGTAGGGCAGAGAGCAAGCCATGTCCTTACCTGAAATAAAGACTACAGACGAATTCGAATTTTTGGGCGTTGTTTTGGACAGTAATATAACTTGAAGAAGCCACATTGACGTTCTTCCAGCAAATAATAATAATAATATAATATGTATTTTGCAGTTAAGCATTACAGGTGGTTGACAAATTACAAAAAATTAATCATATATTCCACAATTATAAAAACGTAAACAAAAACAAGTAATGTAACACCTAACTGAGTTAATTGTCTGAATACCCAGTATATACTGAGTTGTATATCAATGTTTGAATTGTTAATATTTGATGTCCAATAAGCCAGCAGAGCAACCTGAGCAGAACACAATGATAATAGTCTCATAATTAGACGGTAATTAAATGCTAATTAAATGCCCTAATTAAAAATTAAATGCTCATTGTTGTGGTGCAGAGCAACATTTTAAAAAGCAAGTAATTATATTGTTTTTGATCTCAAATTATTAAGTTAATTAAATGCTAATTAAATGCTCTAAAAAAAAACCAATTAAATATATTGTATTTAATATCAAATTATTAAGCTAATTAAATGGTAATTAAATGCCCTAATTAAAAATTAACTGCTCTTTGTTGTATCGTGTAACCGCATGATATAAAAATCTAGTAATTATATTGTTTTTGATATCAAATTATTTAGCTAATTAAATGCTACTTAAATGCTCTAAAAAAAATTAATGCTCTTTGTTGTACAGTGTAACCGCATGCTCTGCTAGCTTAACCAGCATAGCCATGTTTAAAAAATCAATTAATTATATTGTATTTAATATCAAATTATTAAGCTACTTAAATGCTAATTCAATGCCCTAATTAAAAATTAACTGCTCTTTGTTGTATCGTGTAACCGCATGCTCTGCTGGCTTAATGTTAAGCTGGCAGAGCAACATCTTAAAAATAAAGTTATTATATTGTTTTTGATCTCAAATTATTAAGCTAATTAAATGCTCTAATTAAAAATTAAATGCTCTTTATTGTACTGTGTAACCGGTTGACCTCGCAGAACAATGCTTTAAAATTAGAAAATAGTAAAATGATCGTAATGTGCTCCAGATAATTAAATGCACTAATTAACAATGAATTGTTCTTTGTTTTAGAGGGACAAACAAATAAATCCCTCTCATAGATAAATCTATGTGCCCATGCATTCAATGAGTGGGTATCAACATATTTAAATTTTACTGGGTACTTTGAAAAATTGGTTCCTGGCAGGCTCAAATGAGGCCGTATCAAATATGGGCTCTTAATATTAATGTATAAATCATCCTCATCGCAGTTTTCCATCTTCAGTTCCGTCACATGAGCAAAATTTTATGTCTTAAAATAGGTAGGAAAATATAGCTTAAACAGATGCGAGATCTCAATAAATATTTTTAGAGTGAATTAAAAGATCCACAAATTGGGTTCCGTACACTTTTGTTACTAACCGACCCAATTAAAAGATATTAGAGGTGAAACTTTGAGGAATAAAAAAAACTTTTTTTTACTTATAAATTTTATTAGAAAATTTAGAATTTAGCATTAGAAAAACAGTAATACATATTTCCTTAGAAAATTATCTGATTTACAAAAATGGTCTCTTTTGTTAAAGCCATTAAAAGATAATCGCAAACAAAGTTCAACTCATACCGATTTTAACCTCCTTTTTAAAACCGTATATATAATTTTTCAGTTGAATTTTGATTCAATTAGCTTTTAAGCGCTTACAATTACCGATTCGACAAAGGAGACAATTTTTCTAAATCCAATAATTTCTTCCATGCATTTAGATTAGTCATTGTCTAATGCTTACCAATCAGCGAGGTATACAATTTAATATTTAATAAACCATTGCTTTTTTTAATACTGCATTAAGTTTGACCTCCAATGTCATTTGAATAAAATGAGTAAATTAAAAAAGTGTATGAGACGTCTTTTAAAGATCATTTAATTCCCTATGTAATGGATTGGCTAATGGATATATTTGCCAAAGCTGAATACTATTTGATTAAAGTGATCTATTATGTAAGATAAATGAACAGATAAATAAGGTTTCACTAACCTGTATCGAATGCCGGCTCCACTAATTATGCCCAAACATCTAAAAATCCAAAATTTCCAACTCCAAAATTCCACCAATTATGGTAATAGGGATGGATAATTATATGATATGGTGAATTAATTCGATGAATAGAATATAATGACTAAATATTCGATAAATATACTATATAACAAGTTTAAGTAAAAAAAATAATTTTGAGTGCACTAATGGAGGACTCACTGTCCAATTTTTATGCTTACTGCCACGAATTTCGGCGTTAACACCCTATAAAATAATTTATCGCTTTTTTTTTATAAATGAGTTATAAAATTAAGAAGAAACAAAATATCTTTTTATATTTTCTTCAAATTTTGATCTACAGAACATTTGAATGGTTGGGTAAATGAAAACGTGTAAGATATATTTTTTTGGAGTGAAAGAGACCTACAAAAATATGTATTGGGATTTCCTACGTGTTTCCTTATTTTGCGCATTTGCAACGAAGAGCATTTAATTTTTAATTAAGGCATTTAATTTTTAATTAAGGCATTTAATTAGCATTTAATTAGCTTAACAATTTGATATTGAATACAATATAACTAATTGATTTTTTAAATATGACCCTGCTGGTTAAGCTAGCAGAGCATGCGGTTACACAGTACAACAAAGAGAGCATTTAATTTTTTTAGAGCATTTAATTAGCTTAATAATTTGAGATCAAAAACAATATAATAACTTGATTTTTAAGATGTTGCTCTGCCAGATTAACATTAAGCCAGCAGAGCATGCGGTTACACGATACAACAAAGAGCAGTTAATTTTTAATTAGGGAATTTTATTAGCATTTAAGTAGCTTAATAATTTGATATTAAATACAATATAATTAATTGATTTTTTAAACATGGCTCTGTGCTGGTTAAGCTAGCAGAGCATGCGGTTACACTGTACAACAAAGAGCATTAATTTTTTTTAGAGCATTTAAGTAGCATTTAATTAGCTAAATAATTTGATATCAAAAACAATATAATTACTTGATTTTTATATCATGCGGTTACACGATACAACAAAGAGCAGTTAATTTTTAATTAGGGAATTTTATTAGCATTTATTAGCATCTAATTATGAGACTATTATCATTGTGTTCTGCTCAGGTTGCTCTGCTGGCTTAATGGACATTAATATTTATGCCTTTTCAATGTTTATAAAATATAAATTATTTGTAAATGTTTGTTTTGTGTTAATAATAGTGAAACAGTAAAAAGGTTCTTGCATTTAAAAAAATATATAATAATGTTCTTGCGATTTTTATATTCTAAATATTGAGTTAATCAACGCGAAGTGTCTGCAAAGGCAAAGCGTTGGTCAACGCGAGCCGTTAGGCGACACGAAAAGTTAGTCAACTCATAGTGTTAGTTAACGGGAAGCGTTAGCACGCGTAAGTTAAACAACGCGGAGAGTAAGCTCATGCGAGGCGTCTGTCAATACGAAGCACTAGTTAACGCGAAGAGGAAGTTAACACGGACCGTGAGCAAGTCAACGCGAAGCCTTAGTAAATCAACGCAAAGCGTTGGTAAACGCAAAGCGGAAACCAACGCAAAACGTAAGTCAACCTACACGAAGCGGTAGTTTAACGGTTAAGCGTTGGTCAATGAGAAGCATTAGTCAATAGGAAGCGTTAGATGACGCGGTGTGGCCATAAGTCAACGCGAAGCGTTGATTTAAATGCGTTAGTTATTTAGTAAACGCGAAACGTTAGTAAACGGGAAGCGTTAGTTAACGCGAAGCGTTAAGCTAACCCAAAGTGTAATTCAACACGAAACGATAACATAAAGTGAAGTGTCAGTGAACACGAATCACTAGTTAACGCGAAGAGGAAGTTAATGCGAAGAGTAAGCACGTCAACGCGAAGCGTTGGTAAACGTAAAGCATTATCCCATGCGAATCATTAGCTAAATTGAACCGTAAGTCAGCCAACGCGAAGCGTTGGTCAATAAAAAGCGTTAGGTGACGCGAAGTGGTCATCAGTCAACGCGAAGCGTTGGTTTGAAAGCGTCAGTTATTTAGTAAACGTAAGGCGGTAGTAAACCAGAAACGTTTAGATGAAGCGTTCTGGGTTTTGATTTTGCCAAATATGACCTATGTCCAATTTTTCCAAGATGTCTCTAAGCTGACTCGATCAATTGCATTTATTGACCATACTATTATTTTTGTCTAAATTTACCAGCCGGTCATAGTATATTTTCACGATGCATTTTCCGTTCATTTTTTTAATTTTTAGCCACCAGTAAAGTATTAGTGTCTTTTTAAGGCGACTACGGCTATACGTTCTTTTCGAGTTTCATATCTGATCATATAATTGGTTGTGGAACGTTGCCAGCTAAGGACAATTAAAAAAAATTAGATTGACCACGCTCTAATTCATCTAGATATCTTAGGCACCCAGTTTCAGCCCCATATAACAGTGTTAATGAAACAATGATATCGAAAAATTTCATACGCCCTTCCCAAGACTATATCTTGGTTTGTGTCAATATGTTTTTGAATTTATTAGTGGTTATGTTAGACTTTTTAATAGCATTTTCGGTAGCTTTCGAGAAAATATCTGAGGACGAGAAAAGGACCCCGAGATAACAATATTTGTTTAAGATTTCAATAATATCCCCGTTAATGATAAAGTAAGGCAGAATTCCCCTTTTCTTAAATATCACCATCTATGTTTTGACCACGTTTATACTAAGTCCGTTGCTCTTGCAATACAGTTCTAACACGTATAATGCTTTCTGCGCTAATGCGGCGGAGTATGTAGTAGTTATCAAGTAATGCTTACACTGTTAATAACAACTCACTAAAACTGTCAATATTAACGCCTTGTATATCGTTGTCCTTTATATAGCCATACAAGTCACTAATAAACAAGCTGAAGAGTAAAGTAGACACCGAGTCGCCCTGAAGCACTCCTTTGCCTATCTTAATATTTTTGTTCGAACGTCCATTTATGTTAACATTTCTAGCTTTTTGGTAAAAATTTTTAAAAATATTTATGATTTTACTACTTATTCCAATTTTCGCCAATTTTTCCCGTGAATTGAGTGCGGTATTGAGTCAAAAGCCCTACGGAAATCTATAAATATTGCAAAAATTTTGCTTTTTCTTAGTCTTATGTTTATGTTGAGTGCACTGCTCAATGTAAATATTGCATTACGACAGCCCCTTCCTCTTCGAAATCCAAAATGAATCTCACCCAATATTTCCCGAACCTCAACCCAATTTTGAATTCGTTCAGAGATTGTCGCAGTGAATATTTTTGTGATATTATTCAGAATTGAGATTCCCCTATAGTTATTGGGGTCATTTTTCCCCTTTTTATAAATAAGATGAAGCCTTAATTTTGCCCATGCGCCTGGTTTGTTTTCTTCGTCAAGTACTCTGTTGTAGATTATGAGTAGTTATTCATACAAATCATGATTTAGGTTCTTTAAAAAGTCGTTGGATACCTGATCAGGACCTGTAGCTTTGCTAAATTTATTTAAAACCTCTTGTAGCTCTAACCGTTGCTCGCGTATACTTCTCATAGAAAGCATTTCCATTCACCAATGCTTAAAGAGTTAAGTGTTGAATTACATCTACTCGAAAAGCTATTAATTGTTTTCCAAAAGTCCTTACTATTATATATATGAGATAGTTTTTCAGTCAAATTTTTTTAATCAATTTGCTTTTCCTGTTTTGGTAAGTGATTGCAGTCTTTTTTACACTTTGCGTGTTCTAAGCGCAGATTATCACGGTAGGTCCCTTGTTTGTAATTTTTGAATAAATCTTTAACAGTTTTTTTTCCGCACATAAATTGTTAAATCATGTATTTTTGTTACAATGAGGCTGGTTTATAACCTTGCTTAACCTTGTTGGTTATGTTCACATTCATAGTAGTTGGGGCTATTTTGTAAATAAAAATATCACTCAATTCGGAAACAGAATGGTTTTCTTTTATCAATGTTTCAGTTCCATCTTACTCCCTGTTAAAATTGCCTTTGAGGTTTTCGTCCCATTTAATCTTTAAGGTTTGATTGTATGGCACTTTCATGCTGTGCATTTCTATGTTTTCTTTAAATTTTTTTAGAATTTATATCGTAGGCAGATGATCCGACGTTAATACAAACTCTAGTATTTTAAAATCTATAATATCCTCCAAACCAGCCTCATTTGTCCACGCTAAATCGACTCAACTTTTGCCTATGTAGCTAGTAAAGGTGAAATGTGTCGGCGTATCTCCCTTACTTCGCCCGTTCCCTACAATAAAGCCTAAACTTTCCATAAAATTGACTACCTGGGAGCCCCTGTGGTTGAATAACCTATCCAAAGATTCTCTATGAGCTGATAAACCTAAACCATTGAACTGATCTGTTTCATACTTATCGGAAAAATCGTTCAGCACACCTATTCTAGTATTTAAATCGCCACAAATGTAGATCTTGGAACCTTGATACCTGGATAACACTTCTTTCTGTAATCAAATCGTTTAGTGCATTTAAGTATTCCAAGATATCGTAGCTCGAGTTAAAGTACAAGAATATTAATATGAAATTGTTTTTACAATTTTTATTCTTACGGCTATCCACCAATTATATTTGTCCAATATTGCATAAAATAGTTCTTTTCTAACTAAAACAGAAATTCCACCACCTCGACTTCTTCCCAACGATTTTTCTTTGACGGATAATTGCGTATGAAATTTATAGTCTGAAAGAAATTTAGGCATTTCCTCCAGTGAATCTAGGTTTTTCATAAAAAACAGTGGTAGTATGTGGTAATGGTTTAGTTCTTGCTGTTCCAAATCTAAATTTAATACATTTTTAAATCCATGACAATTCCATCCCAGTACGTATAATTCCGATTCCGTATTTAGTTTTTTGTTTTTGATAAATTGACTTTTTTTGCTTCCTGTGTAGTTTTGCCGGTCTCAATACCGTTTTCTTCTGAAGACTGCATGTTTTATTTTTGGTTTTAGCGAAAGCCGTTTGTTGTCATATTTGGTTGTATTGTATTCTCAGTTTTGGTGCATCACCATTAATAAAAAATTTGGAGCCTTTTAATTTTGATCGTTTACTGGTTATCATAGACTAAATTTTCATATTTGCAAATCCTAATTTAATTGGCACATTTGGCTTATTTTTTCCCAGTCTATAAACTTCATTTATATCAGTAGATTTGAGTTCCAGGTCGAGTTTATGATTTAGTTCGGATATTATTACACCCTCTAAATCGCTTGTTTCGTTTTCAATATCTGGGATTCCGTGTATAATGATGTTTTGTTTATTTAGCTCTTTTTTCAAATATAGTATATCTTTTTGCTGTTCCGTAATTGTTTTTTCAAGTACTTTGCATTTATCTTCCATTGCCACATTTAAAGTTTTTAGATCCGCAATCTCTTCTTTGAAATCCTTCTTTCAATTTTCTTCGGATTGTTCGATTTTTTTACAAAGAGCTGCATATATGTCGTCGAGTTTCTGCTCCATTATAAGCTCAAAGAAGTAGAAAAAGGAGAAGAAAAAAGTTTGAATCCGAGAAACCAAGAAACCGAAATTTGTGTGTGTTGTTTGTATTAATTTATGTAATAAAGAATGTTTTGATAGGTAAATAAACAAATATGCAGTATGATTGTTATTATCTTTATTTAATCGCAGTATATTGTTATTCGATTCCGTTTTTTCACTGTTTAGATTATAATTTTAAAAATCAATAACAATTTAAAACACTTTATTTGATTAAAACAGTTTTTGTGTCTCCTCGAGAGCTTATTGCTGTTATGAATTTATGTAACATTAATTGTTTGCTTTGCAGAGAACACTTTTAAAGGTTATGGATTTAATATTCCAATGAAAATGTTATGAATGTTTATCAGTATAAATTCATAAAAATTGTTTTTGTTTATGTTAAATATACTAAATAAAGTCTCTGACAGATAAATAGACACTATTTTGATTATGGTTGTTTTAATGGCAGATATTTTACTAATTTCAGATTGTTGCCTATGTGTAGGTTGTAATTTATAAAGATCGATTTTAATCACTTGGTTTAAATTAAAACAGAAATTTATACATTTCAACTAATCACTTAAATTTTAGTTTACAACAATTTCTTTAATTTTCCTTTGTGAAATAAATACACAATTTAACTTTATAGTATTCAATACGACGATTTATGAGCAGAGTTGTCAACGCTTTGCTTTCCAGCAAATTAAACCTGATCTGCTTTCAGCTGCTCATGTTGCGACAGAAAGTTGACAAGCAAATACTGCTCAAAATATATTATGATAGTTTTAACAGTGTGATGTCATATGGGATAATTGCCTGTGGGGGCTGATTCGAAAAGAATTCTCAAAAATCCAAAAAATAATCAGAATTATTTTTTGCAAAAAAGGGAGGAAACCTGTAGATTATTAAACATAAAATACTCAGCTTATACTCAATATTGCTTTAGAATTTATTAAATTTATTTTTAAAAATAACCACTATTTTCTTGATAACATAAATTCATCCACAAAATATTATAAAAGGTAGGTGTTATCAAGAAAGGTACAAGACAACAGTGCCAAATATTGTATGAGTTGTTTTCGAATCATAGAAAATTCAAATTAAATTGCAAAATACCAAAAGTAGTTTTAACCAGGTCGTAAAAGCTGTTAGATTAGAAAACCTTATTTACTCGCTTAACGAGGGTCTTGAGGTGTAATCTCTTTAGTCACTTCATCTTTACAGTAACAAAAGCATAAGGTCTGCGTCTTCCTCTTAATTATTATTTATTATTAACCTTCGACTCGTCTTCATTCTGATGAAGATTCGAATTTTACTTATGTGCTATCCATTTTAGTTTTTGACTTGTTAGCGAATTTCCTGAAAGGAAATAGATCTAGCTATTGGTCTCGTACCAAAGCTAAATTTCGCAAAAATTTATTCAAATGTCCATCGATCCTACCTGGTAGATGTAGAAAATCACACGTCTCTATAATTATATATATATATATATATATATATATATATATATATATATATATATATATATATATATATATATATATATATATGTGTATGTATGTATGTATGTATGTAATCGCTCTAGCGAACATAAAATTTTTATTTATATAGATTATTGTTGATTTTATCATTTTAACAGAAACTATACTTCTAAAAATAACTATAAAATTATTTTATTGAAATTTTGTTTCAATTTTAAATATCAACTTTGATTGTCGTTTCCATAATAATTAACTCGGTGGATAAAATTCAACCTCGATTCCACCCTCTTTTAGAGGTAGTGTTTTTTTATATAAAAACCTTCCCCTATATGAATACAACGTTGTGTAAAAATTTGAAAACGATCGGTAAAGAACTTTAGGAGATTAGCAATTATGAATAAACGAACATTAAATGTATATATATATATATATATGTTTAGATCATAGGTGGACCTAGACGGCTCTCCATAAGAAAGTGAGAGTAGGTAAGAAAGGTATGTTTTGAAGTAAAACAGAACGATGATTCAATACAGGTTGCCTACCAACTATTGCCCAATAATATATTCAATCAAGTTAGGAATAGTTAGGAATATTTTCAATTTCCGTAACTGAAAGGCTTTTCATGCATAAAGCCTGATAAGAAAATGCGAAACAACTACAAAAACAACTAAGTTTTTTATTTTTAATAATTCCGGATATTCGAACGAAGATGGGTTTTCGTTTTCTGCGACGATTTCCTAAATACTTTTTGTGCTCGTGTTCATGGCTCCGAATAAATTATAATTTGTTGGAAGGATAATCATTTCGTTTAATAACGCGCAAATTCCGGGAGTTTTAAAAAGCGGGAGTTTTACTAAAAAATCACTCATTACATTTATATTTTTTTCACTAAAATCACTACTTTTATTTTTTTTGAAAAAAGAAATTATGCGAAAAATAATTTTCATTAGCACGAATAGTACTTTTCACTTTTTTAATTCAAAGTTGACTAACTCGAAGAAATTCAATCAGGTTGAGTAAGCTTACATAAAATTCCCACTTTATGTAAAATTTAACCATTTAGAAATTAGTAACAAATTAACCCTCCCCCCCCATCCAGCTTTATCATTGGCATGTTCATTGTATCCAGTGTCATCAAATTCCCATGACACTAGACGCCCTTCTAAGAAAAAACAATTAAATCAGGTAATTAGTTGTTTATTAGTTCTCCGATATGAATAGTTTAGGCAAATTATTTGGAATTTCCAAAAATCTAATTCTAAAATCTAATCTAAAGATAAACCATCAAAAATTTACAAGCGGTTTACAATAGTCAAGCGGTAAACGAAAAAGATCAAAAGATTTATCTTTTATTATTTATATAACATTTATATTTTATTCATACACAAATATATTAAAAAGTTACATTTTATGCCCCAAATTACCAGCCCAAAATTCCAGAGTATGTATTCAATGTATTGTATACTTTGTATAATAGTGACCATAAAAAGAGTTGGTATTATTATATTTTTTTCAGAAAATGTTTTAATTATAAAAAGAAAATAATAATAATTGGCAGGTACCCTGTATTTTCTCTATCTCTCTTCCTAGCTCTCACTCAGAGCTTGTGATGTCAAACCCTGTCCACCTATGATATAGATAGATAGATAAAAAGGTGTTATTGGTGGTCAATCAATAGAGATCAATAATTTTTTGTTAATAACTTGGAAGGTCATGGTCAGGGTCACCATAAGATATCCCTTTAAGAACAAAGCAACATTCGAATAATTTTGTCCAAAAACGCTTAAATTATTCATCAAAAAATTTAAAAAATATATTTCAAGTCTTGTAAACAATATCCTACACGTATCCCCATTAAAAAATTGAAAACAAAAAAACCTTAGAATCTTAAAATTTTGACGAAATATGACTTCGTCAGCAAGATTTCTTTTCTACAATGCTTTAGTATGCATATAGTGTACCAAAGAACTGGTATAATAATAAAAAAAAGTTATTCAATTGAATCATTGACTCAGAAATGAGATATATAACAGGTTTTTTAATATTATTCACTTAATAAAGTCTATTCTTATCTGATACGATTTTTATACCCGGTATAGAATATATTTCAAGGTATATTTAGTTTAGTACCGACGAAACTTTAGTTACAATGAATGAGCTAAATCGGACCATATTTGAGCAAAATGGGCATAACTGCATATCTTTGAAACTTTAAGAGACAAAAAATTTAAGATAAAAACTGATCCTCTTTTTTAAATAAACAAGTTTTGTTTGAAACTTTTTTTCATAAATTCAGTATATACCGGGTATTTAAGAATTAACTCACTTACTTGTTATTTTAATTTCTTGATGTGGAATTTTTTATGTTCCTTACAATAGAAATATTCGGGATTATGGGTTTATCTTTATAATGTTGAATCTAAATACCTTGGTTTTAGAAACACATTTTGGTGGATGGTTAATTGATAGAAAAGGGTCAAATTTGTGATTTTTATAAACTGAAAAACTTATACATTACAAAATAACAACAATGTTTTTGCAAATTTAACTCTACATCCATAATAATGAATATTGCAGATGCATCACCAGGGTTATCTTGATTCTTTTATAAGCTTAAATTAATTTTCTGGAAAGCATGACGTAAGACAGTTTAAGGTTTTGAAATACTATATCCAAGGTGCATAGATCTAACAAATTTTTTTTTTCTTTATCTACGCGTCCGTTTTCCGTTGGAAAATTCTTCTCATTAACGAACTTGGCCCTTCAAATACCAAAAGCATGTCAGATACAATTTTTTTTAAATTTTAGTCAAACAGTTAATGGAGATTTATTTCCAAAAATGAAATGATGTATTTATTCTGAAGAAATTCGCCAAGTTAACACAGCTCCTGCTTAACGAGTTTTTAATTTCTTCAGACATGTTATATATTTTATAGTTTTGCAATACCAATTTACAGTTTACAAATTATGTTAATTAGAGTTATATGAGGGTATGTTCAACGATTGTAGTAAAACAGGATAGTATATAAAAGAAACGGGTATATAAAAGTAGCAAAAATTCTAGCAACACAAACACAAATACGTAAACTAAATTTTTGTTCAAAAGTAGAAGGGTGCACTATCTAATAACACTAGTTAAAAAAAATCGGTCATGTAAGGGTTTAAGGATGTACCAGCAGTGTGTTATGCAATCAGCACAACAAACCGGTGTGATGCACAAATATATAAACACACATACACAATACATAGACAAATACACAGTTCACATATACAAAATAATGTTGATTTAAAAAAAAATTTATATAATAAACATTTAGCTTTACTCTCCAAGTTTTTTTTTTTTTAATTCTGACGATTATTTTTTCTTATACAACAGATAATAGATGGACGGGCATGAAGTTTCACATGCTTCTAATGAGAGAGAGTGAGAGAGAATGATAACTTTAATATTAATTATCTCGCGTTCTAAACGGTTAAAAATTCTAAAACTTCGGGATTTATTAGAAAACATTATTTTAAGCCTTTGAAAGAAAAATTAGCAAAATCTGTCGAAAAGTGGTAGTATGCTGGTACATCCTTAAAACACAAAGTACTCCCCACGTTTTGATAAGAAAATGGCTCTCTGTCTGATTTTTAACAAAATTCTTAATAATCTTACTTACGTTCAATCGTAGATCATTTGTATGTATTCCTTTTATTCATAATTTATTAACCCGACTTCAAAAAGGATATTCTCAATTCGTCCGTATTTTTTTTTTTTTAGTTTTAGTGTACACATATGTATATGTATATGTAGGTATATATATATATCTACTTATACATATACATACTATAAAATATGAATAAAAGGAATACATACAAATGATCTACGATTGAACGTAAGTAAGATTTTTAAGAATTTTGTTAAAAATCAGACAGAGTGCCATTTTCTTATATATATATATATATATATATATATACATATAAATATATATATATATATATACACATATATAAGTATATATATATATATATATAAGTATATATATATATATATTAAGAAAAATTTTATAAAAACCAGAATAAAACACAAAATTTTACATAAATTAAACTTTGAATCTTACGATTCTCAAACATTACAAGACTATAAATAATATTCAAAGAGAACTCTAGGATTTTTCGAAATAAATTTCGATTTTTGCCCCAATTTCCTAGATCAAATTTTTTTGTATTTTATAAATACGTATTTCGAAGACCGTCACCAAATTAGCAACGAGTAACATCTCCTTGGAGAATAATTACAATTAGCTAATTCATACTGATGATGACAGCTTTGTAGTCGAAATACGTATTTATAAAATACAAAAAATTTGATCTAGGAAATTGGGGCAAAAATCGAAATTTATTACAAGACTGGCCTTAATAACGCTCAGAAGTAAATGTTTGAGAGTCGTAAGGTATTACTGGTCTCATTTAAGAAATTAGCTAGAAGATCGATTAGTGTTACAATCTGAAAAATGAACAGGAAGAAAATATAAAAAATCAACAATAATATGGAAACAAATTTTTTTTGCTATTTAAAAAAGTTCATATTTTGCGGAGATTTAAACGTTGTACAAAAAAACTCGGATGTATTAAGTTTGCAAATACAATGTGTTAGTTAACGTTTAAAGTTAAATTTATGCTAAATTTTGTCAATTGTATCATAAAATAAACTTTGAATGTAATTAACATATGAACGATTGTGTGTTTACGAATTTTATGCATCAGTGTTTTTTGTAGGTCGTTCAATATACATTTACCTATCAACAAATTTAATTTACTTCATTTTTATATTTTTTCATTTGTGATCTTTTTACTACTAGTTTTTCTTGGTACTTGACTTTTATGAATATCCGTTCAAGGGAAAAAGCATAACGAATAAAATAAGGATTCAATAATTAAGTCTAATTTTATTATTTGGAATATATTTCTAACACTAAATATTGAACATTGAATACACTGAAAAGTGGCTTTCTAGCAATAAAATCTGAGTAATCTAAATATTATTTAGAAATAAATTAAATTAATGAGTATGTTCAGCAGTAGAAAGCGCCTTGGGGCGATCGATAGAGCTCGCACAGCGGTGTGATGAATAATCGTTACATGCAGCACGAAGGGTTATTTTTAAATTTTTCGTAAGGTGATTGTGAACAGAGTGACTAATCTGTAACGTTAGTACTTCTATACATTATTGTGACATAATGAAAATAATTGGTGCAGTAATTTCTCTAAAGTATCCATAGAAACATTGTATAAAGGATTTTGTGCTGCAGCAGAGCGCTTTCTTCTGGTGAACATTACCATTATATATATGTTTATTGTTGTAATTATCTATATCAATGTATTTTTTCGTATTTGTTATTCTGCAACTAAATATGCTACTGTCTCGCTCGCTATAAATGTATGATGTCACAAAATACATGTCAACAGTTCTGCCAACATGCACCTGGCCATCATGTAAGTATACTTACTACAACATTATAATTTGAAATAGCTTTAAATATAAGAAGCATTAAATAATTCAAACTTAGTTTTATGATATTAATATTAAAAAATGCATTCCTTACTGTAAAAATTAATAGGAAATTTTGTCTAACGTTAGAGAAAAAGACTAAAGATTTAAAACCAACCAGGCCCTCTTAAATTATTAGTTTGAAAGTTTCTGGAATAATCTGTTAGTGGGTATAAAATATAAAATAAAAATGATGTTACCTTGCTGGATAGCTTAATACACATTTTTTACTTAAAAAAATATAAATGAGCTTGAGACAACTTTCAACCTGCCAACTCATAGGTAAACATACTCCTTTGAGAGTTTCCTAAATAGAAGTTAGTTAAATACTGCGTTCAGTTTCGTATATTCACCTAGATAATGTTTTGTCCCATGTATACATTCGTCATAACGGTTTATAATTTTAGTAAAATATTGCAAGGATTCTGACCCACAATTTACTTATTATTAATTCCAAGTCAATATCTACAATATCTACAGTAAATATTTGAAAACCTCCAGGTATAGTTCTCTAGAGCATCAAAAATCAAAATATATAATTTACCTATTAAAGACGACTTTAACACATTAACAATGAGGACTATTAACAACCCTTCATTGTGAGGTATCTGATCATCAGGGAGGGTACTAACTAGAAGTTTTATGTTATAAAATAATGTTTGCTTACCGAAAATTCACTTGTATTGTTTAAATGTTACATGCAAAATATTAGGAACTAAAAGAAGCTTGCAAGGTAAATAAATTTTACAAAAAAAACTCTTCAGGGTTTTTAATATAAAATTAAAATATAAATTTGTTTTTTGAATTTTAGTCATTTGAGAAAGTATTGGTGCAAAATATTCAATTTGGGTTATCACCAAGTTTATCTGAAGCGATAACATCAATTCCACGATGGCGTTTAGTCCAAGCTGCCTTACCACATGTTATGCATTGTACGGCTACAACTTTACACAATCGGTAAGAAAAATTATAGCCCAAGAGACCATGATTACTAGATCTTCCTAATTTTTAACCCGACTTCAAAATGGAGGATGGTTCTCAATTCGTCTGTATTTTTGTTGTTTTTGTTTTAAAAATATGAAGCCGTTGATCGGCCTATTTTTACATTGACTACTTTGTCATAATGCATCGACTAATTATGGGTGTATATCTCTTTCAATTGCAACGTATCAATTGTGCGACATTAATTATTGCTTGAAAAATTTAATTCCAACTAATACCTGAAGAGGTCATGTCGTTTGATAAGCTGTTACTATGAATACAATCAGAGAGTGGAGAGAAATTATTACTTGCTCGCTAGGTTCGGATTTATATATATACATATATATATATATATATATACATATATATATATATATATATATATATATATATATATATATATATATATATATATAATATATATAATATATACATATATAATATATATAATGTATTATATATTATATATATATATATATATATATATATATATATATATATATATATATATATATATATATATATATATTCAAAATCACTATGGTTCAATAACAAACTTGTTTACGGCTAAGAAACACATCATACAGTTTCAAAACTAAAAGTTACGACTTTTCTGGTGATGTACTTCATTTTAATATGATATTTGTCTTAAATAAATTTATTTTGTTCTGACAATTTATATCGTAATAAATTCATTTCAGTTTGTCAGGGTTCGTTACGAGCTTATTTATTTTTCTTGGGTTCGTGATTTCACCGCATCGAGGCGATTACTGGCATAAGGCCCAAATCGACAGCCACTTGGTTATCGACTCAATAGGAAAAAATTACATTCACCCAATCGAGGCGATTACTGGCATAATGCCCAGGTTCACAATGACTTGTTAATTGGCTTAAAAGGGAAAAATACTTTTGATATTTGGATGGTATGGTGCATAGCGAAAGTTGACGCTACCACTGTTAAAGTAAAACCCCTTCTGTTTTTTTAATTTATTCTTTATTCAGGCGATGTGCATTTTTATTACAGGACCATCATAGAGATTTTTTTTATTTACACTCGGCATTTTCATACAACCGAACAAGGTTCCAGGTATGGGTAATTTGATTCTATTGGCCGCGGGCATCTTATTAATTACTTCAGTTTACGATTTCACGTGGTTTGACTTCATTTCTGTCCTTATGGACTTGGCGTTGGTCATAATAGAACCAGGCTATGCAATGAAGCTAGCATACCATTGGATGAGTTGATGAAGTTACCACGATGGTTCATAGTCTTCTCGTGGTGAATCCATTAACTTACCACTACGAATCCAGGAGCAAGTCAAAATTAATTCAAAGGATATTTCAGATCGGAATATACTCTCTAAAGTGGCTACGAAACCTGTATATAATGCACGAGGATAATTCCTCTCAAATAATTCCTTTTGGGATCCAAATTCCTGAATCATTTCTTTTGAATCAAAATTTCTGAATCATTTAAAAAAATTCATTTTGATTTTGGTTTTCAAAATTAATTTATTTAACTAAGTTTATTTTGGATCTATTTTAATTGTATTAATTTATTGCAAGTATTGTTATTCCATTTCTCAATAGATGTCTACTATATTGTTTTATTAATAAATTCGGGTATTCTACAAGAATACGCATAATCGCAAAAAGACGTCGTTGATCGCCAAGTTTTTCATCGGAAATTATACAAATTCAGTTCATTTTAATTTTATTTCTAATCCGTTGTGTACATAGTACGAGATAACCCAAGCCGCGTGTTATATTTTGTTTATTTAATTTATTTAAGTTTCACTTTTGATGGTCCTAAATTCAGCTGACGTTGCGTATTTTGGGGAATTTAGAGAATTCACCCACTCGGAGATCAACCACGGCCTTGACCTGACAATACCATTATTCTCTGCTGTAAATAATAATAAAATGTGTACCTACATAAACGTATAAAATGACTTTTCTTCAATTTGTATCGTCAACCTCGTTCATTTTAAAAAATTTCAGGCCATTTCCGATAGAGAACGTATCTGAAGGAACTCCTTCTGATTCTTCACGGCTATTATGACGCGGTCGCTAATACGATCCCCAAAGTAAATAATCAAACTTCAATAATATATAATTAGGTTACACGCTACTGATATTCAATTCCTTCTATCAATCTTCATAGGATCATCAGTAGATGATAATTTTTCACAATTATCGAATTAAATAACATTGATTCATTTTTTGTCAACCAATTGGTTAGTTCAATTTTGGAACCAGTAATCTATCACAAAACGTAAAAATATTTACGTTTCAACTAAATAGTTTTAAATAACCTTTTCGCATCATTTGGTCCCCTATTGGGCACACGTTTATGTTAACATCTTTTTTCGCGTCACAATATCTCTACAAAAAGTCCCTCCATAACTTTATGGAGAATGGTTTACGGTGTTGCTGAATATGTTGGCAGTTGCAGTTTATTATGTTAGTAGCTTCTTGATCAAAAGCAACTAAAAGTTTATTGTAATAGCAACTAAAAGTTTATTAAATAGCTCTGACGTTAACTGTAACAAAACGAGAAGTTTAACACTCTGTACCTATAAAATTAATCATAATCGAAATTTGTGCCTGTCAACACTAGGAGTATTATAAGCTACTTCATTTTTGTATTCAACAAATTCTACCGATTTATTATTATCTTTTAATGTTTGAAATTGAAAAAATGATGTAACTTGTACTATTTTCTTACATTCAAAAAATCGATTTGTTTTAGTATGAAGGATGGAAATTTACAAAGTCTTGGAGCTGTAGAAACAAAATTATTGTACACACTACATTGGATAATATTAGATGCTGCCGAAGAATGTGCTGATGCTGATTATGAAAAAGACGAATTTCATGCATCGCCATTTTATTATTTATTTTCGATTCCATCAATTACTGTAAGCTTACGAATTTGAAAAATGTAGAAAAAAGGCATATTCTAAAATTATTTTATTTACAGTTATTCGTATATTTATTTGCACCATTATGTCATCAACTAAAAGAGTCCGATTTTCAAAATTTTCGCTTAGAAAATGGTTTGAAAATGTGGCATGCATTGTGGGAATTTCGACATCCAGAAACGTCATGTTTCACAGCACATTGTCGCCCAAAACCAAAACTTCTCTCAAATAATAAATTATCAAAAGAACAAAATCAATTTTGTGATTTATTTTTGGGAAGTAAGTACGATTTTTGAAAATATATCTAAGTTTTTTGGCAGTAATATAACAAAATGATTTAATTTTTAGGAAAGCAATCAACGGATGATGGGCTCTTAAATACTAATGAAAGCCCACCAAGTCACAAAGCCAGCACTTCTTTAACAGAGTTCTCATCGTCGTCTTCAAATACGGTTATTATTAGCACAACCAAAGCCAGTGATGACGATGTAAGTTAAGCGTTAAATCCCGCATCTGTCAAACACAAATAAACAACACGTGATTAATAAAGATTATTAAAATAATAAAGATTATCAAAATTATCAAAGAAAACTCTAGGTTTCTTTGAAATTATATTTCAAATTTTGCCCCTATTCCTAGAACATTTGTTTGTATTTTATAAATACGTATTTCGACTACAATGTAGTCATCATCAGTATGAATTAGCTAATCGTAACTATCTCTGGGATATGGATTCAGAGATATGTTGCTTGTTGCTAATTTGGTGCCTGTGTCACAATAATATTAAAAAATTTTGTCCTTTTATACGATTTGGCTGAGGGTATAATCTGACTTGAGGATTATTTAAGTTGCCTGACTACTGGATTAGGTGTGTGGAAAGTCCCACCTATTTATTGGTGGTATTCTTTGGTGACTATGCGGCGTTTGTTTTGTCACTAAAGTGAGTGTACCTAAGTTAACCTTGACATTCAGGTATTGGATTTTTATTTTTATTTTTGAAAATGGTTTAATTTTATTAAATCAGAATTTGGAATTGGGCCATTGTCTAAATTCATTATCTGTTTTCTCAATTTGTATATGTAGATGCTTTCGTATGCATCTAATTCTGTGGGGTTTTGTACCGATTTAAGTAGTTTTAGATTCGATTTATCAATTTTATGGTTGTTCTCAATAACGTGCGCCGCTATACAAGATTTTCCGGTTCTCCCAAATTTCACATGAGCCAGATGTTCTTTGATTCGAATACCGATTTGGCGACGACTTTGACCAACGTAAATTTTCGAACAGTTTTGACAATTAACACCATATATGCCCGATTGTTTTTCATTACTAATTTTATCCTTAGGGTTGCTCAGTAACTGTTTGATTTTATTTTTACTAACAAGCGCTGTTTTTAAGTTGTGGTCCCTTAGTTCTCGAGTGATTTTATTTGTGCATGGACGGAAGTATGATAGTTTGCACCATTTAGTTTGTTCAACGTTGCCAATTTCTGGTGTTAGTGCGGTGGAATTGTTTCGTGCAATTTTAAAGACAATGGCCCAATTCCAAATTCTGATTTAATAAAATTAAACCATTTTCAAAAATAAAAATAAAAATCCAATACCTGAATGTCAAGATTAACTTAGGTACACTCACTTTAGTGACAAAACAAACGCCGCTTAGTCACCAAAGAATACCGCCAATAAATAGGTGGGACTTTCCACACACCTAATCCAGTAGTCAGGCAACTTAAAAATCCTCAAGTCAGATTATATCCTCAGCCAAATCGTATAAAAGGACAAAATTTTTTAATATCATTGTGACACAGGCACCAAATTAGCAACAAGCAACATATCTCTGAATCCATATCCCAGAGATAAATACGATTAGCTAATTCATACTGATGATGACTACATTGTAGTCGAAATACGTATTTATAAAATACAAACAAATGTTCTAGGAATAGGAGCAAAATTTGACATATAACACGTGATTACTAAAAGATCAATTCCTTGGAAGTAAACTATTATGTTACATTTTGTTTTTGCGAATTTTCTTTCTAAAGAAAATTCAGCTATCGCTTTTGAACCTATCATTGTCGATTAGATTACCAACATTAAACTGTATTTTGGGAGCAACAGGCTGTCAAGAAGCGGAGGCAATGAACGTTTTGACTTCTCAATCCTTAGACAAGGAACCGATATTGATGTTTTTTTATGTTTGTGTTTAAATATTATTTGAAATCAAAAAAGACTTGAGGTGAACTGACCACGGGGGTGGATGCCGCTCCTTTTTTCTGGTGAAAATATTGATACTCAAAATCAACCTACAAATTCGTAAGTAGTAATTAATTTGAAGCAAAAAATGTTTTGCACACTTTTTCTGCAATGTCTATTGTTTCTGCGTTCTTCGCAGTTGAGATCGTCCAAAACCATATATGTTGTAACCATTTTTCGCAAACAACTTGGAAACCAAATTTAGTCGGAAAAAATGTAATGAGTAATAATCGAGGTTATACAGAACAAATATTTTTGTAAATTTATATTTCTGCTGAAGCAATATTAACCCAGTTATAGTTCACGAAAAACAGCTATAGGTTTCCCG
Organism: Nineta flava; assembly: GCA_963920215.1. Lineage (NCBI taxonomy): Eukaryota > Metazoa > Arthropoda > Insecta > Neuroptera > Chrysopidae > Nineta > Nineta flava. Next base: position 58,743,546 of record OY986040.1, on the reverse strand, counting down.
AAAATCGATGTGCAAGCTTTCATCGTTGATTAACGAAAAAATTAAAACCTATTCAGAAAAACTCATTGAACATTTCATGAAGTATGTTAAGAGTATCATCAAAATGGTATTTTGGTTTAGCTTAAGAAAGAAAATTACAACAACAATAACATTAGTTTGAAGCAAATTTAATAATATCTCATTTTATTTTCAAAATATCCAGTTTTTGAAAAACCCATTTTAAAAACTGCTAGTCATTTCCTTAGGTTAAACTTGATAAATACAATAATTATTGCGATATTGGAACACAATGTTCTCTATAATGGTGGTCCTCGGCTTACGATGTTTAATTGTAATAGCAGTATCTCAATTCGATTTCATCCTTGAGGGATTCAAAAAAAAACCAAATTGAATTTTAAAGAATAATCAATATTACAATGTTCCACTACTTTTTACGTATTTGCTCTCCTTTTCAAGTAATTTCCAAAATAAAAATTTTTGAAGAAAATTTTGAAATTTAGGAATATCTAGATTTAATGTCGTCAGTTTTAAGGATATTTTAAGTCTTGCCCCGCAATTGTAACAAAATTTTTGACATAGGTGTTCATAAATTAGCCTATTTTCATATAACGGTCTGTCTATGTGTCCGTAGATACAATTACTAAAAAACGAGATACGAGCTGAAATTTTCTGTGTGTTAGCTTAGAATAGAGCTAAAAAGTTAGCCCAAATTTGTGAATGGGATAATCGGAACGCGCAGTCAGGAAAATATCCACTTTTGAAATCGTCAGACTTCGAAGAAAAGTTTACGAAAATTGTTCCATTTTTATTTAGCAAGTTTTTGTTGGAAAATTTTTTCTTCTAAAAACTGTTTATTCTTGCCATAGATTCAGCACAAAAACTAATTTAAACACGGATAGATAATGAACTCATTATATACCGTATTTGTATATATATATATATATATATACATAGTATTAATAAATGCGAAAAAAAGAATTTTATTATTGTTTAAACAATACAAATATTTACGTCCACGAATAAATACCCACCAAAATGTTTGTGATTTCAAATAGTATTTAAACATTTTTTTTTTTTAAATTATTAAAATTGTTCCTGTTTCTGAGGAAGTTTTGATGATTTTGCTCCATCGTTGATTCAATTACGCTGTTTCCATTTATTTCATATAGCCATTAATTATTTCTGATTGTGAATAGTATAAATTAAAATATTTTTATCATAACCTTTTTAAATAAGTAAATACGGAAAATTTTATGCATACTCTTATTTATATTGTTCATTGTTAAATATTTGCAAACTGAATTTTTAATTTAAAAATTTAAAAACTTTACTGTATATTGATTGAATGATTAATATCGGGGTAAAAATTTTGCACTTCGACTGTGCAATACTGTTTATTAATGACTTATTATAATTTGCAAATATAATATGCAAGAACCAGAATGAGCCAGAATTAATATAAATACATATAAAATAAAAACTATTTTGGCATTTTGATTTCAAAGCACATTAAGTACATTGAATAGTTTCATTAAAAACCGGAATATTCAATTAACTAAACAACATGTTGGATTCAAGTAATTTCACCTAAATTTAAACCCCTCGTTGAACGTTTGTTTTTACATGTAACAAGAATATTTATGTTTTAAATTGTGAGTTTTTAAATAGAACAAGAAATGGATTGTTCTGAACATTATAGAAAAAAAACACATTATAGTTCTGGTGCAGCGATTTTCAACAGAATTTGGCTAATGATATTTGGTTGTTATCAGGTGGCTGCTGATTGCCATGTACATTCGTATGTACATTCGTAGACCTAAGGTTCATGTGCAAAAAAAAAGGTTGGCCCTGATGTTAAAGAAATTGACAGTGCCATGTAGAACTGAGTCTGATAGAGGGTGACTACACAACTGAAAGAAAAACAGGAGCAACCCATTAAGTGGAGAGATATGGAGGAGATATAATAATTTTAAAGAGAATACGTTCTTATGTTTCACACCTACTAGTCATACGATTTTGACAAATGTGTAGTACACTGAAATCCGTTCATCATAACGGGAGAACGTCTTCGATTAGTATAGACAGCGGCTGATGTAAATCTTGAAGAAATACGAGTGTAGCGTATGTTGTGGATTGTGTAGCGAGGAGGAATAAACATCCAGCCACATTATCTTTGACTGCGAACCTCTAGGTTAAAGCAGATACACAATATTTGGTGCCTCTCACCCCGAATATATGAGCCTTCTGGAAGACTTGATAAGTGAGCTCCTGGCTATTGCCAACATATGGGAGGAGTGAATCTCGTCGGACTGAAGTGGAAGGGGAGGACAATGGACAAGGTCGAAGTGCAATTGTTTTTAGACCCCAAGATGTATCTATCTATCTATCTATGTTGTGGATAATTACCCCCTCCGGATTATTTTTTCCACGAAAATGGAAGCTATGGCCTGGGGTTCTTAAAAAAGGTGGGGACAGTGATTAATGAAAAAACAAGTTTTTGCACATTTTACACAGTTATCAACGCTGTCAGGCCTAACTATATTCCCTGCAAAACATGCAACCTTTGACCGTGAGCCTCGATTTGACTGGTTATTTCACGAAAGCTATATGCGAGGAGACCGATCGGGATAGGTTTCTACTGTTTTCGCGTACTAAAAAAATCGTACAGATCATACTTATTAATGTCCAACAGATAGCAGTTGTGTTGCTGAGATCCTTTTTGCTCCTTACTGCGCATGACAATTTCAAATCCTTATAAATAAATATTTATTATGGCTATAATAAATTTATATTAAAAAATTTAATTAATTTGCTTCTAATTTATAATTAAATTTATAATATTTTATAAAATACATTTTTTAAACAATATTCATTGGTTTATGAGTTATTTAACAAACAAAATTGTGTTATAGGTGAGTGGTAGAAAATCAGATCGAAAAAAACTAATAACTATTAATAATAAATTAAATAAAGACCAATTGTATTGCGATGTATGTTTACAACTACAGTCTGTATCCAGTTTTATTGCAACGAGTTTAACATTCATTTCGATCGGTCTCCATCGGTTATATAGTATTCGTGGGTTATTTAATAATAATACTTATATTGTGATGTCTTTTGCTTTGTTGTAATTACATTGTTTAAAATTACTCTGTTTTCATATTTACTAGTCATGAAACGCTGTTTTTATTAAAGATGAATATAATGAATTATTTTGTTACTTTTAATTATGACTCCAATAAGGAGGCAGTTAACTACTTCATGCATTCGTCATTGATTATATCAAAACTATTCAACATCCGAACAAATCTCCTACACGTAAATTATAGAGAATTTATCGGCTTTCACAAACATGAATATGTAACAATATGAACATGAAACAATATTTCTAAATTGTAACCGTTAATTTTAATCTCGCTTAACTCGTTGTATACAAGTAATTCCTGATTTACCTATGCAAGATACATTGACTATCGTTTATTAAAATGGTAATTCGCTAATGCACTGTAATTCTAATATTAAAATTTACTTTCACAAAAAGTTTAAATTTATGTTCCACCATACTAAGGAGACCAAAGAAAACTTTATTCGCTGTTAACTTAATAAGTGTATTCCTATCCAAATCAGTCCGTAATTAACAATAAGTTGTGGTTTTACAGGGAAACTGGGTGTCATCACCCAAAGATACGATTTTTCCCGAAACAATTCCAGAAGAGAGTTCCAGTACTGAAGAAGAACATGTTGTTATTTTCCGACTTCCTTCATTGCATGAATCCGATTCGTTTTTACGTGATCCATCAATATATACAGTGAGTTTCATAACTTTAACCAATGTACATTTTATCTTTAGTGATGCGATTTATAATGTTTAGGCAGACACAAACCTATTTCAATTAGCACTTGCCAAAAACGTTACAACAGTTAGAGCAAATTTAAAAGTAGATCAGGCCACAAATTTAGCTGATTTGAAACCCAATAAAATTAAACAAAAAATAGAAAAAATGGGCTCATCAACTGATAAAGAATCATTTGAAGGGGGTGGTGGTAGAGATAAAACTTCTGATAAAGATAAAGAAGAAAAAGGTGCAGGAAGTCATCACGCCTTGGTTGATTTAAGTGCAGCAACTTTTTTGGATGTTGCGGTTCTTAGATGTCTCTTTATAACTCATTGGCAAGAAGAAGGTGTATATTGGGCACTACACTTCCTGTACAATCGGTAAGTCTATCCTGCAAGCTTTAAGTAAGTACATACACGATTTTTCTACATCTAGTTTGCGGGAAATAAGTGAAGAATCTATTACACAAACTCAGCCACGTCGAAGAAGCAACTCGTTACCTATACCAAAAATTGAAGTGTCAATATATCAAAGTCCAGAGTCAAAACGAAAAGAAGAAAAAGATTTTATGGAAGTACCTGAATTAAAAGATGTGTCTTTACTAGCAGGTTTGTCAAATAACTGATAATTAGTGTTCTTTTTCTTAATCTAAATTTTAAAGTCAAATATATTACAGAATCTCCATATCATAATGTTCAAAGAACCGAGGATATTACGTCACCCCATCAAAGACGTGCAAGTGAAAAATCGAAAAAGAAAATGAAAATGGCTGATTTAAAAGCGTTTGTTGAAACAAAATTATTATCGAAGTCAGAGAAAGCATTGGAAAAAATTGGTCTAGATGAACCAAAACAGTTATTTGAACAAGCCGTAAGTGATAATTTTTATAAGACCAATGCCAAAACAGTTTTCTTGCAATAGTTGAGGAGATAAGTATTGTGCAATTCAGAGTACAAGGCTCTAATGTGTTAGTGTTTCTATAAAAAATAATTTTTGTTTTGATCGGTTCATAATTGTCATCACTCCCACATATAATTTGTTCGAGAAGGTAGCATGTTTTACTTAGTCACGCCCTCTCGAATTTTTGTCTTTCAGTTTTTGAAAAAAGAACCTATAATCTAATACTATTAGATTATATTACGATACTGAATCTCGTTTTTGTAGTCAAATTTACAAGTTCGTAACTCAACATTAGAAAATAGGACACACGACTGTTATTAATAGTTTTACGAGTTGTAACTCCACTTTTTAAATATTTTGTAAGGCGGTCATTATACCCGTACCTATAACCAGTATTCGCAAAATTTCTGGAAGACAAACTCGATAAAGATCACCAATTGATTGATTTATTGATTGATCACCAATTGGTTATTCTAGGAATATCATCGCAGTTTGGACACCGGCGATGAACATTTATCACGTCCAAATTCAACATTATCTAAAATGTTTGAACCAATTAAAGATTCGTTTGGCACAACAAGTAATTTGGTAAAAGGGAAAAGTATGCCAAGTTTAAGGTAAATTGTTATTTCAATAGATCATTTAAGTTAATGTTTCATATAATCCTTATTTGTTTCTTCAATGGATGGTAGACATTATTATTTCTTATGTTCAATGTTTTGTTGTTTTTCAATTTAGATACAATTGATTCAAGCTTAAAGTTCTTTCAACGAGCCACAATATTATTGAACGCTAGCATTATGAAACACCATAATAAATTATATATAGCTTGGAAAATTACACCTAAAGATAGTTGTAGATTTTTTGTGCTATCTCTCACTATGAGAAGCTTTCTCTCACTAATTCTAGAACTGTATCCATCATCAAAGTACTCTAGCGACGGAAAAAATTAGTTCTAAACTGTCACACTTGTTCTAAGCAAAATATTATTTTAGTACATCAAAATATTCAATATATACACATGAATAATTTATTCAAGAGCCTCAGTATAAAAGGAGATATAATAGCCTTAAAGGCTTTTGAAATTTTTTTCTCATACTGTAAATTTCACTACAATGTACAATTGGCTGCAAAAGTTGATGCTATTTTTTTAAATTTGACAATTGATTTGTTCCTTATTCATTCAGTTTTCGAAAAAAAGTTGTTACTATATTTCTAATTAACAACTTTTATCCAAAGCATTTTTTCGAAAACCGAATCAACACATCAATCAATAATAAACCACTTTTAACGCCCCTTGTACCTTGTTGTTAAAGCAAATAGTCTCTGTTCTTTACAATATTTAACATTAACAATAATGGTTTTTTTTTAAAGATTTAAGAAATTGAAATTGGTTCTAAGCAAAATATTATTTTAGTACATAAAAATATTCAATATATAAACATGAATAATTTATTTAAGAGCCTCAGTATAAAAGGAGATATAATAGCCTTAAAGGCTTTTGAAATTTTCTTCCCATACTGTAAATTTCACTACAATGTACAAATGGCTGCAAAAGTTGATGCTATTTTTTTAAATTTGACAATTGATTTGTTCCTTATTTATTCAGTTTTCGAAAAAAAGTTGTTACTATATTTCTAATTAACAACTTTTATCCAAAGCATTTTTTCGAAAACCGAATCAACACATCAATCAATAATAAACCACTTTTAACGTCCCTTGTACCTTGTTGTTAAAGCAAATAGTCTCTTCTGTTCTTTACAATATTTAACATTAACAATAATGGTTTTTTTTAAAGATTTAAGAAATTGAAAATTATATGTTTAAAAGAAAGTTAAATCACTATTATATTCTATATCGTTCTATAACCATGATAACATATTTTTGTTTTAACTCGCATTTCTTGACCTCTTTCCAATACATATTTGTAATTGTTCTGACTTTGGCGGCCTAAATAATAGTCTTATGGAATTCATCTACGAGCCCTTATAGTGACAGGTCGCTGATTTTTGTGGTATTGTTGAAAGATCAAAAAAGAAATTTTAAGAAAATTATAATATGGATTAATTAAAATTAATGTTTTTAGAAACTAAAGGTGATCTTGTTGAAATAGATAAGTCAATTAATGAAAAGCTGGAACACTTAATTAGTGACAACAAAACTGTAAGAAATTAGTTAGATTCGCAAAATCTTAAACTTAATTATATCGACAAAGAATTGAGGAAACGAAACGCAGTGTTCTTTAGAATACAAGAGAGTGAAAATAATTATTACGGGAAGAAATAATTTTAGAAATCATGAACAAAACTATGAAGGTTCATGTTGAAATTCGGGACATTGATTTTATTTAAAGAATCGGTGTAAAAAATTCTCAGCGCTATCGTCCTGTGTTAGTAGGAGCTCTTTGCATGGAGAGCTTTAAGTTATGAAAAATCTAAGATTTCTGAGAGAATACGATATATACGTGAGAAGACTACTCCAATGAGCTCCTCAAAAGAAGATGGTTAGAATATATTTTAAAAAAAATTTCATTGGTAACTTTTCAAATGATCATATGGTGTGTATAAATTTTAGTGATACTCATTTTAGATATGTATTAGGTAAATTTCAGTCGAAGATCAAAGAAAGATTTGATGATTAAAAAAAAGTTTTTTAATGTTAATTTTTGTTAGAACTTTGTTTCGTTGTGAGTCTTAATGCTTCATCTTTCTGATGTTATAGTATTCCTCATCTTTTCCTGAGACGTTTAGATGCTCCAGCTTCGTTGTTCCCAGGTATGGAAGTTGTAGAAAATCCTTTAGTTCCTTGGTTGAAGTGATATTCGTCGTCATCATCATAAACTACCGATGTTAACCTGCGGTAAAATTGTTGACCACAGCAGTGCTTGAATATGCAAAATCACTTTAAACCAGCCTTATGGCAAAGGCAGGCTCTACTATACGCTATCTTGCAAGCTCTGATTGGTTTAAAAGACACTTAACCCGTGTTACTGCGCACCTATCCACAGTCCTCCGGTTCATTGTGTTTTCCAACCATGTCTGAATTTGATGAAAACACAGTTAGTCCAGAACTACACTATGGTGGAGTACCGGTGTCAGGGTCCGCGAAAACATATATACCACCCTCAGCCACCTCATCGTGGCTAGTGAGTGAGTTGAGGAAGCGCCGGGAAATGTCCTTGAGTTCTTTCAAAAAATGACCATACTTCTCAGCTTCATCTTTCATGGACCAAAAATAGCAGGTTGTATGACATCCACTAAACGCGTTGATGAAAAGGATGTGGCTGGATATATATTGGTCAAATTTGAAAGTTGTAGACATTAGCAGCATCCTTTATTCCAAGCTTCACGAAAACCAAGTCGGTGCATTGCTGGCCAAGGCGTATTATACGAACAAGGATTTCTATGTCCTCAGGAATTAATTATTCTGACATTTCGGCATATTCCTGATCGTTGAACTTGGAAATGGCGGCTGTGTTAACAATGCGCAAATCAGTATCTTCTTGCACTTGATTGACTCAAATATCTCACCCTTTGAAGTGACTCCTTCAAAACCTCAATGAGACGACTTGTTTTTCGAGCACCGACAACATTCGCAGACCTTTAGTATCCTTTTAAAAAAAGAGAAGCTCGATGGTTGCGAAAGAACCCTGTGAAATACTGCCGCCATTCTGTTGTATTGGAGGAAAGTGGGATAAATATTGCGTACGTAGATGACTTGGTTCCTTTCCGTATGGCTTCTTCTACAAAGAGTAGCATCAAGAGTTTGTAAGTGAAAACGTTTTATAAGTCTCCTTCTGACTTTTTTGGCAGGCACAGTCTTTTTAATATATTTGTACGGAACAATGCCAGAACACCAATAGTTGGTACTTTGCGGTATCCCTTCGTAAGATAGCTAACAGCAGATGCTTATGTATAAAACTTGTGTCTCTCACATCTCGGGAACTTCGGACATCCACATGTTGCTCTGATCTTTCAAAAGAGACGTTACCGTAATCTTCAACAGCCTCACAAAAATGTTTGCATGAATACCATTGCGAATGTCCATTTCGCCAAACTGTCTCTTAAACCCTGTCTCATGTAGGTGGCCTCCTTGAACTTGTGTGAGGCCTTCTTATATGGGTTGGTTTATCCAGATTCTCGACAAAAACTGCATGGACCGTTTTATGATGAATTTTCAATCCACAATGAACTTGTTAAATTCAGTTGATCCCATAACTTTTTCCAGTTTTATCATGTCTTTTCTGCAGGCGAAGTTTTGCGCTTTTGGCATACAATATGTGGCCTGATGCATGGAAGAACGGTAGTATCTTTCGTACGAAGTCAAAATGAAACTTCCAGAAGCCAGAACACTCTGCTATAATGCATTTTTTGAGAAGCGTTATTATGCGAAAATACTGCAACCAAAAGTTTGCAGTGAGCCTCTTTGTTTTGAAAACGCAGAAGGCTTGTCTGAATTTTGCAGACATACCTTTCAGATATTCATTATCCGCACAGGCTGTGATTATCGTGGGTCAACCATCATCGTTAATAACATCAGAGAGAATTATAAATTCATCATAAGTAAGCTCAATCGTTTCCCACACTAAAAAGCCCAAAGACGAATGTATCAACAAACATGCACACTGTCCGAAAGTATGCGTGCTCTGTCATAATTTCATCCACACTATTCTCAGCGTAGCTAGTAAATAACGGTTGCTGTAAACCACTGCCTACCATTATTATTCTAATGGCTCCCAAGTATCACATAACGAGACGGAAACTTCCCAGTCCCACGATTACATTACCCAATTCTCGATGCCCATTTGCCAAAATATATCATGCTTTAAACTAAAATGAGTGATCGAATGTTACAAAACATATCTTGGACCATGTTCTTTGAATTTTGGTTGGAGGACTGTCGACGAATGATAGGCGGCACTATATATATAATTGCATCAGGACTTTTTAGTCGGAAATTTTATGTAGAATCAAAGTTTTTTTTTTTTACTTTCGTGGATACGTTTTATACTATATGGTTTTTCGATACAGTTTCATGACATTGGTCATTCTTCCGCCAGTTTTCAACAAATTTGATCCTACAAACCAGCAGTCGAAAATGTGGAAATTGGTATTTGAGTTCTTGAAATTTTATAAATTTCAATGATTTTTATAAATTTTTACCAGTAAAAAAAACAAGTTGTATTGTTGGCAAATAACTGAATTGCCGTAACAGCTTACTAGTACGTGAGGGACAAATTTCATGCACCAAATTCTCTAACGTTGGCAAATTATCTCAAATCACAGGAGGTAGAAAAATAATTTTAAATGTTTCTTTGGACGATAACCATAAAATAAATACTTCCACTTGGCGTAAATATTACAGAAAAAACGTCTCTCACGGCAAAACTTTCAAAACCGGTACGTACATTCGTGAGTTTCTCTTATTTCTTACAGCTTAGAAGAACCAACGCCAGCCAAACATACGTTAAAGTATAAAGGCTAAAATTATGTGTGAGTATACTTACTTCAGTTGGTAAAACTGTTCGAGGTACAAACCTAAACTAGTGGCGCCTTAGACCATAGGTGGGCAGGGTTTGACTTCACAAGCTCTGAGTGAGAGGTAGGAAGAGAGATAGAGTAAATACAGGGTAACCTACCAATTATTATTATTTTCTTTTTTTAATTACAGCATTTTCTGACAAAAATATAATAATACCAACTCTTTTTTATGGCTACTATTGTACAAAGTATACAATACATTGAATACATACTCTGAAATTTTGGGCTGGTAATTTGGGGCATAAAATGTACCTTTTTATGCCCCAAATAATTTGTCTAAACTATTCATATCGGAGAACTAATAAACAATTATTTACCTGATTTTAATACTGTTTCTTAGTAGAGAGTACGTCATATCAGATATTATATTTCATTTTGATCACACTAAAATCATGACCGCTAGAGAGTAATTTATGTATTCTAAGGAAATTCGCTAAGTTGACGTAGCTCTTGCGTAACGAATTTTTTTATTTTTGTAGTTGTTTCGTATCTTATTATCTATGTGAATCGGGAATTTCACATATGAAACATATGAAATCAAACAAATTATTGGGCAATAATCAGTAGGCAACCTGTATTGAAACATCGTTTCGTCTTACTTCAAAACATACCTTTCGTACTTATTCTCACTTTCTGATGGGGAGCCCCGTGACTCCGGAGAGTCGTCTATGCCCACCTCTGCCTTAGACTGACTGGTATCGAGTAATAAAGGTGCAAAAATTTGTGGCTCATTTACGTTAAAGTATAAAAACCTAAATTTATATATATTAGTTATACAACGATATTATGACAGGATTTAGATCTCTCTGACGGGTCTAACGCTACCCCCATATGCATAACAATAGTATATAGAAGTATACAGACTATGTTGGCATGCTTTTTCTATAGAGAATCAATGTTAAATATTATTTATTACTGGCAGGCCGTCTGGTGGCTGTGCGAAGTCAGTCAGTACACATGTAATGAGTACACACTCTTAAATGAGTCAGTACACACAATACACACAGTCAATGAGTCAGGGCACACTCTTAAATGACAAACAAACTACCATACGCATATGAGATGGTTCTCATTACATGTGTATTGACTGACTCCGCAGAGTCATCAGACGGCCTGCCAGTAATAAATAATATTTAACATTGATTCGCTATTGTAAAAGCATTCCAACACAGTCTGTATAATATAATATAATAATATTGACCAACACCTGCCAGCCATACGTTAAAGTATAAGGTCCAAAATTTTGTGTGCGTATTGTCACTGCAGTCGGTGAAAATGTTCGGGGGTTACAGCGCTTAACTTATGATCACATAGGCGGGTATCAGGTAATAAATGTGTGCAATTATAACGCCTACTTACGTTAAAGTATAAAAGCTTAAAGTCGCATATGTTACTTAAACAACAATTTTATGACAGTATTTATAAAGCCAGACCTATCTGACGAGTATAATACTCCTCAGACGTAGTATAATGTCGAGAGTGTCGATCATGTGCATGAATGTATAAATAACATAGTATATATTACTATATTATACTACTATTACTAAAATTAATTGTAGAGAGTTTTACTTTGTGGAACTCCATAATTAGGACTTGAAGAAAAGAAACTTCCAATTTACTTTGCTATATTGTCATTGCCAATTTGCTATATTAGTACATAATATAGTAATGTATAATTTAAGGTAAGGTAAATTGGAGTCTTTTATCACTTTGTGACTTGAACGAGGCTGTGAGTGTCTTTTATAAAATGTTTGATGACATTGCACTCTATGCCCCTAAAATAAAATCTAATAATAATAAATTTCCCACATGGTTCAACCGTGAACTCTGCAGTTTGATATTGAGAAAAAACATGGCTGACTTGCGGTTCAAGGAAACCAATTATCTTCCAGGTTATAAAATTTTCTCTACATACCGTTCTGATTGTAAATTAAATCATTTTGGAAATACATAAATACCTTTAGAAAAACTAATTCCATACTCAACTCTATGTTCCGCGATACCGTTGAAGCTCAAGGAGGCCAACAAATGTACGAACTCTTTGCAAAAATTTTTTCTATTGTCTACACTTCTTCTAATAATTCACTCATTCTTTCCGTTAATTATAATAGTGACATCAATTTATCCCATCTCCAAGTTAATCTTACTACAATACTCACTGCTTTAACTCATCTTAATGTAAACAAGGGTGCTGGTCCTGACCTCCTTCCTCCTGCATTACTTAAATCGTGTGTTGGCACTCTTAGCTTCCCTTTTTATATATTATTCATGAAATCCTTATCTTCCGGTCGATTCCCTGCAGCTTGGAAAATAAGTTACATTGTCCCTATATTTAAGAAAGGTGACAAATCCAATATTAAGAATTACCGACCAATAACTATACAATCTGTCATACCAAAAATTTTTGAAAAGTCAATTTTTGATATTTTTAATCCTTCTGTAAATAACTTGTTTTTCAAATGTTTCGCAACAGCATGGTTTCGTCTGCGGTCGTTCAACCTAAACTCACCTATTAGTTTGTGAAAAATTCTTATTTGACACTTTACGCATTGGACACCAAGTAGATGTAGTTATGACTGATTTAGATAGATAGGTAGATATATCTTGGGGTCTAAAAAGTATTGCACTTCGACCCTATGGTCCATTGTGCTCCCCCTTCTACCTCAGTCTGACGAGACTCGCTTCTCCCATATGTTGGCTTGCTTATCAGGTCCTCCCAGAGGTTCATATATTCGAGGTGAGATGCACCGAATATTCTGTATCTGCTGTAACCCAGAGGTTCGCAGTCAAAGATTATGTGGCTGGATGTTTCTTCCTCCTCGCCACACAATCTACACACAATGGAGCCCTTATGGAGTCCCATTGTGAGCAGATGCTTCCGCATGGGATAATGCCTGGTAATGAACACGATAACCCTCCGCAGTTGCATCCTGTTCAGCCTCAGTGTATCGAGAGATAACTTCTTTGTTGCACTCTGAAGCAGTTTCTTCCCGAGCTCTTGCCGCGGTACTTTTTCCCAGTGATCACGGTGTTTAGCATTTATCCACTCGTTGATCACCTGTTCACATGCAGTTTTTGGAATTCCTAAAATAGGCTCTGGGCCTATGGAGGACATTCAGACTTCGTTCTTTGCTAAGGTATCCGCTTTTTCGTTTCCTTCGAAACCACTGTGACCCGGCACCCTGATCAATTTAACATTGTTCCATTTTGCCAGTTGCAGAAGTTCATCCAGACAATCCTTGACTACCCTTGAGGTGACCTCAGTTCCAGGCATTTAAAGCAGCTTGACTGTCCGTCAGAATACATACGTTCTGGTTTATGTAGACTCTACGCAGGTTCTCACGGACGCAAGCCAGTATGGCGTAGACTTTTGCTTGGAAGACCGTGGCATATTTCTCCAAGTTGAGGCTTATGTTTTCATTAGGTCTCTCACCGTATATTCCCGCCCCGGTCCCTTCCCCAGTTTTGGATCCGTCTGTATACCAGACGATTCCTTTCCTGAGGTAGTATGTTGTATGTATTTTGAGACGGAGTATGTCTTGGGAATTATATCTGTACCCATTTCAAAGACGGAGTCTGAGATAATTCATGTTTCCACGATACTTGCATGTCCAACCAGATTTTTTTTAATCCAGTTGTTATTGCAAGACAATCTATAGGCGTTGGATCTCGCTTTAGCTATTATTACAATGCTTAGCGGAGCCAGCCAGTATGACTTCCATGGCAGCTGTAGGTGTACTGCTCATGGATCCAGTGATGCACAAGCAGGCCAGTCTCTGAATCCTGGACAGCTTTTGCACGCAGTAATCTGCTTAACTTTTGGCCACCACACTAGAGCAGCATAAGTTATAATGGGCCTAATTATTGTTGTGTAGAGCCAGTGGATCATTTTGGGATTTAGACCCCAGACTTTTCCCCATACTCTCTTGCATAGCATGAGAGAAGATTTGCTCTTATTTTTAATATATTCCAGATGAGGGTGCCATGCTACTTTAGAGTCCAGAATTACTCCTAACAACTTGGCTTCCCTTGTGATCTGTAATCTTTCACCGAAAAGGATTGGTGGTTTTATGTTATCTACCTTCCTTTTACGTGTGGATGGAATTAGTGCGGTCTTACCAGAGGTTATTTTCAATCCCTGATTGATACACCAGGGACATCCCTTTGTGGCTCTCCCAGTGACAGACTCTCCAAAAAGAGGAGTTTGTATTCTTCTTCCTATCAGCATACATTTTATCCACCTACAAAAGGTGTCTTCTACTCCGTGCTGACCTGCAGAATCAACCATGGAATTGTAAGAAGCATTCTCAAATGCCCCCTCTATGTCAAGAAAAACGCACAAGGTGGTTTGTTTCCTTGCGAATCCCTCCTCAATCCTGTATATTAGGTTGTGGAGGGCTGATTCACAGGATTTTTCCACCTGATACGCGTGTTGGTTGGCATGAAGCGGATTTCTTGACAATGCCCCCTGAGTCAAATGAAATCCTATTAGTCGTTCCATTGTTTTCAGTAGAAACGATGACAGACTAATTGGTCTAAAGTCCTTTCCCGTGGAGTGGTTAAGTCTCCCCGGTTTTGGCAAGAAGGTCACTGGCTTCCATACTGTTGGGATATAACCCCTAGCCAGACTTGCCATGAATATATGACCAAGCAGAGTTAAAAGATGCTCTGCTCCTTTTTGTAAAAGCACTGGGTATATCTCATCTGGTCCCAGTGCTTTGTAGGGATCGAATGAGTTTATTAGTATATTGCCCATTCGATCTTTTAACTGTTAATGGCAATCACCGCTCTTTTCCAGTCCTCGTAAGTCGGTGGAAGACTTTGGTTAAGCTGCTCTTGAGAAGGGTTTTCACCGTCCACTGCCACCGAATCCGGCAAATGAATCAGGAGCAGTGTCCCGAGTGTATCCTTCTCGGAGCTAGTATACTCATCGTGCTAGTATACTTGGTCACTTCGTACACCCGATGGTGTCAGCGGGTTTCTTCACCAGGATACGATAGAGTGTTTTCAACATCATGACAGAGGTTCCTCCATGAGTCCATTTTGGCTTTCTTCAGAAACCTTTTGTATTCGGTAAGGGCTTCATGGTAATTATCCTAGTTTCTCAACCTCCTTGCTCTGTTAAATAGTTGGCGAACCCTTCGCCTCTGACTCCTTAGGCCCTCATTCCACCAACAAGTGGACTTGCTGATGTCTTATGAGACCTCCGGGCAGTTTTCTTGGAAAGAGTTAATTCTTGCTGAAGCTCAGTTGCAGTAACCTCAATGTCCAATACTGTTTTAACTTTTTTCGGAATTGTGGCGAGTTTGAACTTTAGTGTCGAATTATATTCGTCCCAATTTGTTCTCCTCAGATACCGATAGTGTATATTACATTGGTCCGTTCTCACCTCCTCATTGTAATAGATTTGTCTGTGATCCAATGCAGATGGTTCATCGGATACTAGCCATTTCTTGATTTTATCACTGATTTCATAAGTGTTACATCAATGACTTCCTTCCGAACTTTGTTAATAAAAGTCGGCTTGTTGCCTTGATTAGCTATATCTAAGTTGTTAGCTATGATATAATCAAAGAGGTACTCACCTCTTGTATTTGTGTTTGTGCTACCCCACGCAGTGTGATGCGCGTTTGCATCGCATCCCATGATCAGATCCCATGAATGATTTAACTAAAGCTTTTGACTCAGTCTCCATTTATTTATTGAATAAAGTACGCTATACCAGTGTATCTGGGTCCTTTCTTTCTCTTGGCTTAAGTCCTATGATATATATGGAGGTCGCTATGAGCGGCGAACGAGGAATAATTTGCGATACATGTAAAAAATTGATTGATCGCTACTGTGATTTAATTAAATGTGTAAAGTATATTGAAAGCAATCATATTCAATGTGTGGATATTAATTTAGATGAATTTCGAAGATTAAGTTATAGCAAAGAAATAAAAGACTGGAAGTGTGTTAAGTGTATAAAAATAACCCCAAATAATGACAGCGAACTTAAAAAATTTATCCAAAAACACGACAACATAAATCTGTCTGATAAGAATATGCTTGAAGAAGCACGGAGATGACAAACAGAAATGGTAATACAAGAAAATGTCTTTTTAAAAAAGGAAATCGCATTATTATGACAATTAGTTCAAGAAATAAGTGACAAAAATACTCTGTTAGTGGAGATATTGAATGAAAAACAAGAGACTACATCTACAAAATTATCAAAAAATAATAATATGAATGAAAATGTCCATAACAACGAAATTAAATGTCAACAGAAAACATATGAACATATGAATAAAGAAAATTTAATCAATGTCAGCAAGCCTACATACAGTCAAGTAATGCGAAATGCCTATACTAAGGAAGTTAATAAAAGCAACAATCAAGCTGAAACTGAAACGACTAAAAAAGGTGATGAAGAATTCACACTTGTAACAAATGGAAGAAGAAAGAAAAATACAATTGTTGGTACCTGTACAGAAAATACAAACTAAAATTTTCAACGTACGCAAACGAACTTATGGGTGTATATTGGACGCTGTAACTCAAACTTCACAAAAGAAAAGGTTATTGATTATATTAAAACAAAAACTAATGAAACATCAATCATCTGCGAAGATCTTAAACAATTAGGAACAAACGAAGCTTTTAAAATAGGTGTAATTAGCAAACATAAATCACAAATGTACGATCCTAACTTCTGGCCTACTGGAACAATAATAAGAAGATTTAATTTAAATTTATTTCGAGACAAAGAGTCAAATTCCCAACAACATTATACCGCTAGCTTCTGATCCACCTGAAATAAATATTATGCATTTTAATATACAGGGTGTATCGAATTAAGAGCCTTAAATGGAAAAAATGCTTAATGAACTGCCTACACCAGTCGATGTCATGTGCTTAACTGAACATTGGTTAACTGAGCATCAGATAGAAATGATATCAATTAATAATTTCAAAATTGGATCCTATTATACCAGAATAGATAAAAAAAAAGAGGCGGCTGCCGTATTCTGATTGACCCAAAGTACAACATAGAAAACTACCCGTAGATTGAAAAATTGTCGATGGAAACATATTTTGAGTGCTGTGCAATCAAGATTAATGAGCTGAATACAGTGATTGTATACATAGAACATCAGCTGGTGACATTAAAATATTCTTTGAACAATTTCAAAAGTGTTTAAGCCTAATATCAAACAAAATACCCCAACTAGTATACACAACTTCTTCATCAACTTCGGTTACAGTAAAATCGATGTTTACCATACGTCTTTATCAGATCACACATACCAAATCTGAATAATAAAGTCATCTAAAAAAAGTCTCAAAACAAATATTATTGTCAAATTAGGCATTTCTCACAGATCAATTTAAAATATTTTTCGACTTTACTTACTGATGAATCCAGGGAAGACATTGAACCCATACAAAATCCAAATATTGCACTAGAGATTTTCTATAAAATTTTTAAGTATTATTTTGATACAGCATTTCCAATAAAGAATACCCTCAGCAGCTGCGAAAAGCGCAATAGGTGGATAACAGGTGATATAAAAATCTATCTAGAGAAAAACAATAAAATTTGGAATCAATTTAAATTTCAAAATCAACAGCAACATATAAACTCTCAACTAGTCAATTATTTTAAAAATATATGCAATACATTAAACACACTAGTCAAGGATACAAAAAGAATGTACTGTTGTAAACAGATGGACAATTCCGAAAACAAAATTAAAGCTAGCTGGTACTTGATTAATGACTTAACACAGTCCAATGTATCCAATCAAAACAATATAGAAAGTATACAAAATCATACAGGTGAAATAGTTACAGAAAAACAACAAATAGCCAATATATTTAATGACCATTTTATAAATATAGTCGAGAACCTTGAAAAAAAACCTCCAAACTTCAAAATAGACATAAAAAAAAGTTAACTCTACAATATTTCTGTATCCGTCCAATGAAACAGATCTTCATAACATAATCAGTGGATTCAAGAATAAGAAATCCTGCGGATGGGATGAAATCTTATCTTTCATAGTAAAAGAAAATGCAACCTTTCTAGTACATCCATTGCTTAACATAATAAACAAAACACTTCAAAGTGGTATTTTCCCAGGCGCACTAAAACGAGCAGCTGTTGTACCCCTATTAAAAAAAACGATAGAACGGATTTAAATACTTATAGGCCTATTTCACTTCTTCCGACAATTTCAAAAGTATTGGAGAAAGTTATATTTAATAGATTAATATCATTTATCCAAAAACACCATATAGTAGTCGAAAACCAACATGGATTTATTAAAAATAGGTCAATTGATCAAGCAGTTTTTAAGGCCTTTGTAGAAATATTTGAAGCTCTAAATAAAAAGTAAATAACGACAGTATCCTTTTAAGATCTTAGCAAAGCATTTGATTCATTAAATATTAGATACATTTTGTGGAATTCGGGGAGTTGCGCTAAAGTTGCTAGAGTCATATCTCACTAACAGGGAACAATGTACAAAAATTATCCATATGGATAACTATAGGAAACTCGAAACTTTCTCGAAATACAAACCAGTTTTAAGAGGCGTGCCTCAAGGTTCTGTTTTAGGCCCGTTGTTGTTTGTACTTTATATAAACGATCTTCCTACAATGGCTAAAAACAAAATGATTTTATTTGCGGATGATACCACAGTATTCTTTCATAACAAAAATGAAACATATCTAAGATCGAATATCATAGAAACAGTCACCTTCATGAATAAGTGGTTTGAGGAGAACTCATATACTAGCTATAAAAAGCAACAGTTTTCTCCTCAATATGTCGTAGATATCTCGATACCGGCTTTATATAATCAGTATTTTTAACATTTAAGATATCTGAGGTACTTGCTAGCTGTAATTGTTCTAGTTCAAGCTTCTCTATACCTGCTGTTCCTGGACAGTCTTCTATCAAATGGCTAATACTCTCTGCCGCATCACATAAAACACATACTCTCACATCATCCACTTTCTTACTTTCCCACTTGAACCCATACATTCTGAAATTCGCAATAAATACCTTTCATTCCTATCGCATATATTAAAATACTTAGCGCCTTGCTTATAATGGTCTAGAATTGCAAAACACTCAGGCATACAGATCTCTCTAGTATTGTTTTTCTAATTAAATTTTTATTTACATTTTCATAAGACTCGATATTTAATTCTTGCATTTTAGTAGTAAAGTGCAAATTGCCTTTCAGACACAGTTTTTGTAAGCATTTGTCACTCTTCAATAGCCGTGAATAATAGCCCAGGGCCTTTTGGATGCACATATCCTCAATCGATGTCACACTCAGCTCAATATTGACTACCGAATTAGGAGTCGACTTCGGGACACATAATATTTATTTATAAAAGTTATAGGCAAATGTATTCAAAATTCTAAATTGATCCCTGCAACAGTTCAGAGCCCAGATTTTGCTACCGTAAGTGATTATAGGTAGAATTAGCACATTAAACATGTTTAAAATCATCTTGAATGGAAATTCGTTGTATTTATAAACAAATTTTCGAATATTCATTAATGCACTTTTGGCCCTATTTTTTATATAATCTATGTGTAGACCCCATTTTCCATTATGGGTTAAAATTATACCCAGATACTGGAAGTATTTCGCATTTTCAATTTTGTATCCATTATAATTACACACCTCTTTTGCTGAGATCCTACTTATAACCTACATATCAATTACTTACTACCATAGTCCTTGTTTTATTTACATTCACAGATAAATTCCATTTCGCACAATAGTCTTCAACTCCTTTCAACATCCTAGTCATTCTGCCAACTGTTCTTGACAGTATCACAACATCGTCCGCGTTTAGGAAAATCTGAATCTCCTTTCCTTGCACACACGGAGAGGAATTATTTATGTCGTCCATCCAATCGTATAACCAGCCAAGTAGCCGAGCGGTCTAAGGCGTCATGTCTGCGCAGTATACAGTACTTGGAAACTGGGAGGTTATGGGTTCGAATCCCGACATCGGCAGTTTGTCAATTATAAAAATTTAAAAAAAAAGGGGCGGTTGATTGACTAAACTGTCAGCGTATGGACAAGAACGAAGTAACCGGCTATGCTTGAGAAGGTTTTCTGCAGTTTCCTTCACGAACTCCAGATGAATATGGGCATAGTTTCTACCAAAGTCGGCTGCAGCCGCATATCCTACCAATTCCTAGTCTACTCACAAATTCCTTCCACTCCACTCACATCCTCACATCCTAAGGCATCACAATGGACCTTATGGTCGAAGTGTAGCCCGTTCAGGGCAGCCTTTACAATCTACCTCTCTACCTCATCCAATCGTATAGATCGTTAATGTATATCAAGAAAAGAAGTGCAAATAAGTGGCAGCCTTGTTTTAAATAACGATATGTGTTGAAAGTACGTGTTGTCGTAAAATTATTCATCATAACGCAACAGTTTGAATTTGAGTATATTGGTTGGAGTATGGCTGTAGTATTACTGGTCAGGCCTATATTTGACAGTTTTTTCCACAGCATAATACGATCAATTCTATCAAATGCCTTTTCAAAATCTATAAAACAGAGGTAAATTTTGGACCTTTTGATTAATAAATTACGGTCGATGATCGTTTTCAAAACTAATATATTATCCATGACCTTATATCCCGTTCGAATTCCTGCCTGATTTTCATAATATTATTTTCTGTACACCATTGGTGTATTTGATTAGCCAATAACTTGATATATAATTTACTTATATTAGGCGTTAGGGTAAGCCTTCGATAGTTATCAGGACAGTTTATATTACCTTTGTCTTTGTAAATATTAACAATCAGTCCTGTGTTCCAAACTTTGGGGAATTTTTTGTTCTGCATCATAGTTACAAATAGTTTTAGTAATATGCTGCTAAATTTATGACAGTACTTATGTGCCACCCCAATGCATTCGTTAAGAATACCATCTATTCCTCCAGCCTTTCCGTATTTTAATGAATTTATCGCCCATTCTATATCGTGAATATCCATCTCAATGCTATCGTTATTTGCGGAAATTCTAATTCTGTCGTATTTAGCACGTCAGAGTCATCTGAACTATGATTTCCATATAATTGTTCATAGTGGTCAATCCAATCATCAGGATTAATCACGTCACTAATAGTTGATACAAATTCTATTTCATACTCATGCTTTTTTCTCTCACATAGTAATTTATACTCACTTTTACTCTTCAAAATTCCCTATTAAAATCACGCCTATATCTTCTCATTGTTCTTAAGTTTCTTTTCACTTCTCTTCTTTTTTCTCTGCATTCTGTATCATACCATTTATCGAGGGGTGTTTTCGACACATTTGTATTATTTCCATGTTTGATTTCAATCTCACTGCACATAAAATTCATCCATTTTTGTAATAACATGGCGGCTTCATTTATTTTATTTGTGTTAATCATGTGTTCGATACCAATGAGATAAAGATTCGATTCTGAGCTAGTAATTTTATTAAATAGGCTGGATTCTGATTGTGAGGACCACCTATATCTAGCAAGAGCACAATCATTATCACAATGTTCAGTTTCATAATTACTTTTAGATATTGCTATTGAAACCTCTAGAGGAAATTGCGGTGATTCAAACATTTATTCTATTGCCATATCAATATTACTGTCCCACAAACCTTCGGTAACACATACTTTATCAAACAAACTATTCCTATTCTTTGACACGTATGTCAACTCCCCTTCACTGTCACCATTATCTCTTCCATTCAATATTATTAGACCATTATCTTTCACAAACTGCAAAAACTTTGTGCCATGATAATTTTTTACCTGATCCATACTACTTCCTGGTTTAATCCATTTTTTGTTGGTAAGCTTTAGACTAAAAAAGTCTTCTGTTTCATTGATTAGATCAGATTCACGTGCGATCCTAGCATTCCAGTCCCCTCCAATTACGATTTCAGTATTCGGATATGATTGAATCAAGCTAATTATTTCAGTTTCTAGTAAGACAAAAAAATTATTATCGCAATATTCTGAACCTTTTGATTGAAGGTAAATGACTCCTACTAGTAGATTCACTCGTTCATATGATAAAAGCATCCAGATAATTTATAGAGCTTTTTATCTCTTTTACACAGTTATGGAATTTATTTCGATAAAAACTTGCAAGGCCTCCTGGATATCTCCCTCCTCCCGACCTTCTTTCCCCACTTTTAATAATACTTTTAAATCCATTTAACTTGAAATTTTCTCCTTCCCTGGACCACGTCTCTATTAATCCAATAATACTAAACTTATTTAAATATTCATTAACATTTTCATTATTTAAATTTTTTTTAATGCCTTCTATATTCCAAAAAACCATAAATAATACTTGAAGTTTTTTCCACAGAAGCTATGGCGGTATATGGTTTTTTTAAATCTTGAACAATCTTTTCCACTTCATCACCTTCCTCTGATGATTGTGGGACGGGGCGTTTAGGTCTTTGGGTATTAAATTTTTCAGCTTCCCTTGCTCTTAATATCTTTGGTAAATCTTCGTTGATATAAATGTTTTTGCCTTTCAATTTAGTGCGTTCTATAATTATTTGACTTTTAACATTATTTAGAAGTTGAATGCGAACAGGTCTGGGCTTGGGTTCTGCTATATATTTTCCTAGCCTATATGAATTTTGAAGATCGCTTTTTGTTATGGTTAAGTCAAGCTTTGAATTTATAAGTTGGACAACGGTTTCTTCAATATTTCCTTCACTATTGGAGTCCTCATATATTCTGTGAATAATTAAACTATTTATTTATTTTTTTTTCTCCAGTTGCAGTATAACTTCATTTTGTGAATTAACACTCTTTCCAATTCTAAGCATTTGTTTTGTAGTTGCTGGTTTTTTTGCGTTATTTCATTCACTTCATTCATAATTTTATTTTCGTTTAAGCTTAATCTATCATTAAAGTATTGACAAATTACGCCGTAGAGAATTTTCTTATCTTCAGTTAATAAATCCATTGTTTATTATTAAATTAAAATTAAAATGTAATAATAGTACGATACTGCCGAGGTTTGAACCGTTGGTTGATGGATATTTATGAATTCAAGTTCAGCACGCTGATCACTTTGCCACGGCAAGTTAATAATATACCAGTTAACCAAATCACAATTATCTTGAATCACTATTTATTATTATTAGACGAAAACTTTATTTTTTATATAGAATATTTAGAATTATTTTTTTTTTGTAGAATTTCTAATTCACAACCACTTAATTTATTTTTACGTCTATGAGATGTTATTAAACTTCAAAATTATTGCGGTTCACACTTGATTTAAATAGATTGTATTTAGTCACTGTTCACAAAATTATTATACCTTAAAAAAAAGTAATAGATATAGAATTAAACGATTTCACTCATAAGTAATAGACTTTATCACGATTTAATAATCAAAACACAAATAGGCTTTATTGCAAAATATTTCATAAATTCAGAGATTTTTAATTAAAAAAAAGATTAAATTCACATAAATATTAAGCTTTACAATGTAGACACTTGTTGACACGGTTTCGCACTGGTAAAAAATTTAATTAATGCACTTTTCAAGGAATTAATAATTTGAAAAATTTAAGCAATACATTTTTCCAAAAAATGATAGTTAAATCAAAAATGAATTATCAAAAAAATGAATTTTTTGCATGTCTGGTTTCAACCTAGTTTCCTTAATTAATAAGATAATAATTAATTAACGGTGCGTCTAATAAACAAATGTCTCCGAACTTTTCGTGCCTATCCTCTACCTACCCTCTTATGGAACTCGACAACTTACAGCACCCTGTATATATATATATATATATATATATATATATATATATATATATATATATATATATATATGTATATATATACATATATAGACACATATATATATATATATATATATATATTATTGACATATATATATATATATATATATATATATACACTGCACAGCAAAAAAAGTGGCACATTACGAATATTTATTTAAATTATTTTTTTTCATATCAACTACATTTTTATAAATTCGTACATGTTTTTGTTGGCCTGAGCGTAAAATTTCATAAAAATAAAGCTTATAATTAACAAAGAAAAATATTCACCAAAAAAAGACAAATTTGCACAAATTTTAGAATTAAAAAAATGTTTTTTATTGAGCTTTTTAGAAGGAAATTTACTTTTAACAATATAGATATTTACTTTTAACAATAGTCAACATTTTTGAAAAGTTTACTTTTGATATTGTTTACCCTTCTGTAAATAACTTAATTGTTTCGCAACGGCATGGTTTCATCCGCGGTCATTCAATCTTAACTAACCTCTTAGTTTATGAAAAATTCTTATTTGACACTTTAAGCGTTGTACACCAAGTAGTTGTAGTTATGACTGATTTTACTAAAGCCTTTGATTCGGTAAAAATTTATATTTTATTGCATAAATTACGCTGTATCGGTGTATCTGGATCCTTTGTTTCTTGGCTTAAGTCCTATTTAATTGGTTGAACGCAAATGGTAAAGTGTAATCACTTTACATCTTCGACGGTTCAGATTATGCGGCCGTGCCTTTCGTAAATTCATACATGTTTTTGTTTGCCTGGGCATAAAATTTCATAAAACAAAAACCTTATAATTAACAAATAAACAAAATTCACAAAAAAGGACAAATTGGGATAAATTTTAGAATTAAAAAAATGGTTCTTATTGAGCTTTTTAGAAGGAAATCAACTTATAACAGTGGATATTGCTCTAATGGCTCTAATGGCTACCCTCCTACTGCTCTAGTGGCTTCCCTAAGGCGTCTAGGCATGCTTTAAATTAAGTTCGCTACAATATCTTGGGTGATTACCTCCCATTTCTGGACTAAAGCTATTATGTGCTCCTGTGAGCTACCAGGAGAGTTAATTCATCTTCTTATACGTCGGACAAGTTCATTTCATGTATGTTCTATTGAATTTCACTCTGAGCTATGTTGATACTGATATGAAAAAATTAACTCGTCAACCAGGCAAAAATTAAAAAATTAAAATATTAAAAAATTAACTCCTGGTTGACGAGTTAATTTTTTCATATCAGTATTTGATTATACATATATATATATATATATATATATATATATATATATATGTATATATATATATCTGTGTGTATATATTATATATTTCATTTGACCTTATACAGCGTCTGGGGAGTGTTAAACCCGTCAAATAAGTCTGACTTTATAAGTACTGTCATAAAATCGTTGTATGAATAATATGTATAAATTTCAGCTTTTGTATCTTAACGTAGATGAGTCCAAATTGTGTGCACCTTTATTACTTGATACCAGTCTAAGACACCACTAGTCTAGGTTAGTAACCCTCGAACTTACCTACTGAAGTAAGTATACAAACACGAAATTTTAGTCTTGATGCTTTAGCGTATGTCTAGCAGGTATTGGCTTTTAATATATTAAGTTCGAATGAATGTTTTATTTAAGTTTTCTTGATGATACAAAACTAAAACGAAAGTAAGATTTGGGGTTGGAATGGTTCACACATAAATGCTTTGTGTGAAAAATCAGTATTTTGCATCTGAAAACAAAAATTGGCCTGCTTCCCCGGAGTTTTCCGTCCTGCCTTCTTTGCGGTGTTGTAAATGTCCATTTTTCGATGTTGTGCAATTATTTCCAAATATAAGATGCGACAAAACGAATATTGGTGTGGCTTCTGGCTATCTAGTGAATCGATCTATAAGAGTGCCACAATAAGTACTACCATTCCAAGAAGACAAGGGGTCAAGGACGGATGGAGTAAAAAAAAATTATCCAATTGAACTTCGTTTATAAAAATGTGCTTTATACTTCAGATATGTAATAAAACTTTGAACCCATTGGAAACATCCGTGATTTAATTCTAAACTTTCCCAAAATTAGATGAGGTATGTAGGCAAACATATTTTTGTGGAAATCAAAAGATTTTCGCCTGAGTGAATTCTACTTGTCTTGAATGCTAAACAATATTTGAGCTATAACATAACGTTTTTAAGAGATTCAAATCACAAATATGGATTCAGGTTTTTATGAGTCTCCACGAAGATGCTGTAAAAGCTCTAAATGAAAAATTAGGGACAATTAATAAACAAGCGAGGTTGCAGTAGCTTTATTTATCACTGGTTTTAATTACTCATAATAATAAGCCATAATGATAATCATACGTATGGTTGTTTGATGCTCAATAAAAATTTAAAATAAGAAAAGAATTATTTAAACGTATTTTGAAAATACCTAATTTGTGTTTTGTATGTCAAATACTATTTCAAAGTATCTTGTATTTTATATTTTAAACACGCTCCTCGTTAGACAATCATTCAGTAAGAATGTAAAAAGAACGATTCCTCCATAAAATGCAGAATAGGTTTCAGTAAAAATTTTCTATATGATTTTATAGATATACAGATTGGCCATCGGCTAATCAACATAAGACCAGCTAAGGGAGAACAGATGTAGGTACCAATACTGGTTAAGATTTAGGTACCAAAAAAGATAAACCAACAATAATGAATTAGAATTTCAGAAACAGGCTCAGACCAACAACAAATACCTCAGCACAGTTAAACTAAAAAATGTGATAAATGGTTTGGTTCGCAATTAGTGCAATGCAATGAACTATTGAGACTTAATGTGACTCCATGTGACTTGGAAAACTGATCAAAAAGCAATAAAAACTCGAATGTTTTTGTAAAATGTTTCATGAAGTCATTAAAGAAGTCTGTGTTGTGGGAGATGATATTTTCGATATTCTTTTTGGCAAGTTTTTTCTAACATAATGCTCAAGTTATTGTTCATCACAAGTTATAATTCATCATTCGTATCGTGACTTCTGAACTGACCGATTGTGTGTGGTTGGTTATCTGATTCAATAAATTATTTTTAAAAAATTTGTCTGTTCAAAAATTTTGTTACTGGCGCTTGTCTTGTCGGTTTTATGTAATTCAACTGCACGGTTTAAAGATAAGTATTTAGTATTAATTTTATCAAATATTATTCATCATCTAGTCGAAAGGAAGCTACTGGCAAAAATTTAGCCTGGTACAAATCATAAAAAAAAACGTGCTGTACTGTGGACTAATATTGTTTCTTATTTGGATAGAGCTTGAGCTTATGAGAATACAAACAAAAAATTTTTTTAAATCGGTTTAGG
Organism: Nineta flava; assembly: GCA_963920215.1. Taxonomy (NCBI): domain Eukaryota; kingdom Metazoa; phylum Arthropoda; class Insecta; order Neuroptera; family Chrysopidae; genus Nineta; species Nineta flava. The sequence goes on along the minus strand of OY986040.1, from coordinate 58,716,066 downwards.
TTTTCAAAAGTTGAGGTCATTTTAAATGTGAATAATAAATATTAAACAAACTCAGTATATTGTAAAAATCAATGGATATGCAAGCCAAAGGACCATGTGTTCCAAGGCAATTTTCATGGAAATTTCTTACTAGATAACATTTTACAACTCTCGAATTTTGTGCCGGGCAACAATCTTATTGGAAATACATATCCAGCTGACGTTGAAGAGAAGCTTCTTCATGTAGAACTGGCAAAATGTTAAATAACTTTCGTCCGTTTAGTTCCCTCTGTAAAAGTATGAGATGGTTTCCTAAAAGTCCACACAAAACGTTTGTAGAAAAAACAACTTGACGGCGCGTGGCGACGATAGCATGTGAATTTTTTTAGCATTTTTGGTAAATTTGGATCAGCTCATGAAATTTTGTTTAAAGTAGCTTGTATCCGCTCAATAACATAAATGTAAAAAAGGGCCGAGTTTTCGGGCACATCCTAAATATGATAGTTTGTCCTTAAAAAGTGATGTATGGGATACAAGATCGAGTAATGTACCAAAGTGTGAGTGCAATGAATATAAATTTATTATGTAAATTTTTCCTTAGAAAATTAATGAGGAGTAAATTGATAAATTGATAAAGAAAAACTTGGTTGGAATTTAGTTCACAAATTTTCCCTTAGTATGTTTTTAAAATTTTATAACTTGGTATAAAAGTTATTCTTTCTTTTGTTTCAAATATTTTAAAACTTGCCAAGTTATAACATTTTAATAACAGACTAAGAACAACATACAAACTACACATAACTATTATATTCAGTATATCCCCGAAAGCTCGGCTCTTTTTAGCGAATTTCTTCCAAAGGAAATGCAGCTATTGTTTTTGTACCAATGTTGGAGTTTCGTAAAAATTTCTTCAAATGTCCATCGATCCTACCTATTAGATAATTAATGCGGTTTTACCACCGTTTCTGAGTCACTACGGTCTATAACAGAGGCCACCCACATCATTATTTTTCAACCTTTATTAATTTTTTAAACTATACATTTTTATATGATGTGAGTGGAGGACAAGGAATTCATATGCAGACTAGGAATTGGTAGATTGTGAGGCTGAAGCCGACTTAGATAGGAACTATGCCGATATTCATCTGGAGTTCGTGAAGGGAAACTGCAGAAAACCTTCACAAGCATAGCCGGTTACTTCGTTCTTGTCCATACGCCGACAGTTTAGTCAATCAACCACCCCAATAATTTTTTTTAAATTGGCAAACTGCCGATGTTGGGATTCGAACTTATAACCTTCCGGTTCGAGTAGAGCGCCTTAACAAGCGCGGCTACTAGGCCGGTTACCTATTAGATGTTAAAAATCACTATCTGGCGGTCACAGTTTTATTCCGATTGGAATGAAATTTGGTATTTGAGGCGCTTTTGGTATTCTAAAGGTCAAGTTCGTTAATGGGTAAAATCGGACGGGGGGAAAGGAGGTTTAGAGAGAGGGGGAAACACAAAATTTGACATATATCCCTTAATATTTGAAAAATAGAAAAATTTTTCAGAAGTTAAGTTATACTAAGTTTTACTGTAATTTTGTTTCTTATCATTTTTCTGTTACACTAATATTTTACAGAAATATTTACAATTAATGATTGAAAGTTAAAATTCTAAAATCTCTGTTCACATTAGAGTTTGAGAAAAATTATCAAGTAATGAATTGTAGCAAACTTGATTTTCTACAACTTTACTTATCGATTCTAATATTAAGAGAGATATTTAATATTTTGTGTTTGTTTGACTCGAATACATGAAGCATATTTTATTAGAAAAAAACTTTAAAAAAAAATTCAACCGACTTCAAAAAACACAAAAAGTAACTATATTAAAAAGATAAAAATAACAATTTACAGATTTAATTGACAATTATAAAAGACAATTCTTGCCAAAACGTATTACGTATAATTTAGTATATGTAAAAATACAAAGTATATTAAGTTTGATCACGACTGTAACGCTTAAAAATATTGATCGTAGGCATGAATGTTTGGTATATATGTTCATAAAGTTTATTATATATTTACATCTTTGAAACCGTAAGAGATAGAAAAAAATTTGTTAACAAAAAATCTTCTTTTTCAAATAAACAAGTTTTGTTTGAAAAAAATTTTCATAAACATAGCTTTCTCATAAAAATAGCTTTCTCATAATTTTTGATTATATGTTCCATTTCGAATACGTAGAATTGTAAACAATTTAATCATTGATATACAACTCAGTATATACTGGGTAACCAAACATGTAAGTCAGTTCTCTTTCTTTTTTTGAAGTTGGTTAAATAAACTATAAAGTTATTTTATTAAAATTTTGTTTTAATTTTGAAATGTCAATTTTGATTGTCGTTTCCATAGTAACTATAAACTATAATCGTTATATATCGTTCTATTTTGGCTATTCATAAATTTAATTTTTGCAAATACTAAAGTCATATCAGATATTATATTTCATTTTGATCACACTAAAATTATGACCGCTAGAGAGTGATTTATGTATTCTAAGGAAATTCGCCACGTTGACGCAGATTCTGCGTAACGAATTTTTTACATTTATGTTTTTGATCGGATAGCACTGCTATTGTGCAAGTAACGCTTCGCACGTTACGTTATGCGTTTTATTATGTAAACTATCTATATTTAAATTAATAAAAACAATACAAAATTCCATTTTAAAAATGATATAGGCAACCAATTTTACATCGATGGCTGTTTTCCTAACAAACATATAAATTTTTTTTTCCAATTTTTGGTACTTTTTGGTACTTAATCAAATAAAAAATCTAATTTTTTTTAAAATATTTAACATGTCCTAATAAAGTTTTTTAAGGACACTCCACTCATTTCCACTACACTCATTTCCGCTGCATTTCAATAAAACACACCGTTTCGGAGCTACTTAACTTTTAATATAAAATTCTACGTTAATTTGGAATGGTTATAAAATTTACATGGAGTCGACATATTTTCCGGGATATTAAAATTTTTTGGGCTGAACAAAAGTAATTTTTTCAAGAATTCTAAAGAAAAAACGAAATTTTCAATTAAATATTTTATGTTTGAAACTCATTATTTAAGTTGATGTTAATTTATCCAATCAAACTTAATGATCACGAAATTAATTAACAAAATTTTGTTTACCAAATTATATAATTTTTTGTTCATATCTGGATAAACTACTGCGTTCAAATGACATTTCATTATAGTTGAGCTTTGTATTTATGCTTCGACGAATATTAAGTTCACCAATAGGTATTTACCACGAAGCAATCACAGGGTAGTATATTCTTATATGCATGTATAATCTTAAATTTATCAAAACAAAATATGCAAAAAATTTCGATTTCGGGATAGAAATTTCGAGGTTTCATAATTTTCCTTTTGGTTTTGGAACTACATCGAGCTGTATGCCAAAAATCAACTTTAAAGGACTTAGTGTAAGTCTTGGAATTTTGATTATGTATAACCAAAGATTTGAGGCGTGGTCATGCTGTTTGGTTTTTCAAGTTAAATATCCTTATATATATTTATTATATCTATATATTGTATCTTTATATATATTATATATATTATATATATATATATATATATATATATATATATATATATATATATATATATATATATATATATATATATTATATATATATATATATATATATATATATAGAGAGAGAGAGAGAGAGAGAATAAAAAAATTATTATAACATAAAGCATATTTGTATCTGCAATTACAATGGACCATTTTAATGTGGGAATATAAGTGGTCTGTGTAGTCCTCAGCTATTGTGGAATAGCTTAACACCTGGTATTTTGTTATAGTTAATATTTTTAGAAAATTTTCCCTATGTAGCTAAAGTAAATTTAAGTTTATGAGTAATTGAAAAATCCCCTTTCCGTAATTTGTTGTTTCAAAAATTCCAAATTCTATACTGTTTCTCCTAAATTGTTTATTATAAAATTTTCCCTCAAATTTTATTATTATGACTATTACTATTACTCTTTTTGCCTTTCTTAGCTGTTTGATAGATGAACTTACCGCTGGAGGGTAAGTTTTGTTGGCGCCGCTGTATGTGCATGCTTTTTTTTAATTATATCATTATATATTGAATGTTTTTCGTAATAGTAGCTTAATAAACTAATTCATAAGGTCCCTCCATATAAAAATAAATAGAAAAGAGCTGGAGCTTTACTATCAATTATAAAACTCGATTAACAAAATAAACTAGAAATTTCTATAAATGGTTTCTTCACTTTCAAAAACTTGCACAATATATATATATATATATATTTATTTATTTATATAGGGTGAATCGAACTAGGTGCATAATAGCACACGCCTCCATTTCTGTCTATGATGCTCCCATTCCCCACTAACATCCAATAGAAATCGATAAACTGCTCACCTCCCTGAAACAAACGAAGACCACTCGTGATTGCCTCAAAGATATGATCAACACCAAAGCACTCAAAGTGGAGTGCTAGGAGAACATGCGGTAAGTGATAGGAATATTATTATTTTTTCATCTAAAATTATAATTTAACATAAATATTGTTTTTTTAATGAAAAATAATAATAATAATATTCCTATCACTTACCACATGTTTCCTTAGCACTCCACTTTGAGTGCTTTGGCGTTTATTATATCTTTGAGCCAATCACGAGTGGTCTTCGTTTGTTTCGGGAAGATGATGGAGATGGGGAGATGGGGAGATTATGTTTCGGGGTTATGGAGAATCATAGAAAGAAATGACGGCGTGTGCTATTATTCACCTGTATATATATATACATATATATATATATATATATATATATATATATATATATATATATATATATATATATATATATATATATATATATTATATTATATATATATATATATATATATATATATATAACCACGCGCGCTGCTTTCTTGCTTGGATATGGCAGGTTAGTTTCTGTTTGGTTGGATCTGTAAGCTATCGAAGTTGTAGCTTTGAAATCTTTTTTTTGTTTTTAAATTAGAACGGACTTTGATATAATGTGATATTGTTCATACAAAACAACCCATATGAAAATTTTGGTCATGTCAATACATGAGCGTAGTATACATATATATAACAAATGTATATAAGTACAATAATACAAGTACAATAATATATAAATGTATAAGTACAGGCAGCAAAATCGAGATTTTACTTATTTAAATGTACTTTTTATAGCCGACTGACCGTATGGTACTAGTACAAAATTTTTTTTTCTAAAAAATATGGGTACACTGCCCTTCAAAAAATAAACCAATCTGAATTGTTAATTTTGTTACATTTTGTAAGCCCACAAATATTTTTATGTATTTAATGGCTTAAAATTATTATTAAATTCACCAAATTCATTTTATCCCATACATATTTAATAATGTTTCACTTTGTTTATTACATGAAATAAAAATAAATGTTCAAATTTAATTTTTGAAAAAAATGTCTGTAGTCTAGAATCTAGATAGTCGAGGAATAATTGGCACATGAGTGTGAACATTTGATCTCAATTTCTTAAATCGAAATTGTTAAAATAATTCCAAAACATGTTGTTTTTGAACAGAATTAATTCTTTTCATATTGTTTGGCTACATTCAAATTTAAAAGATATAGAGCTTTTTTTTTGATATTTTAAATCAATTAAAATATCACAAATTTGCCCATTTTCTATCCATTACTTTTTCGCTTTGATGCACCATCTAGGTTTTATAGGCGCAAAACCAAAAAAAGTAAAAAAATTACGAAGTTTTATGGCTGCCAGAAGTTGTCCCAAAAGCGCTCGTTTTAGCTGTTTTGTTTTTTACATGTTTATACCCAAATATACAAGTTAAAAAATTAAAAATACATCACCGCCTTTTGCATCAAACAATACCTCTACTGGCTGGCGTGTATGAGATGCATTGCAAAAATTTCTTAATATTATTATTTTTTTATTGTAAAATATGCTCAAAGTAAAATGGACTAAAGTATGACAGATTTAATCAACAATTTCTAGAATTGAACAATTACAAAGTGCTAGAAATTAAGCGTTGTGAAGCATCACAGTTATCATTTTTAGATTCAGTTTATTAATACAATAAGGCAGCTTTTTAGATTTATTGGTAATCTTTGAAGGGTAGAATAAGATAGTTTGTTTAATCTGTGCAGAAATTAAAATTTTAAAGTCGCTTAAAGTTTCATTGTCCTCGTTTCTTTCTCTAAAATTGATTCATTATTTATAAAGAATCCTAACAATAATCAATTTTAACCACTAATATTTTCGTTAATTTTGTAGATGTTTTCTTTTATATTTCATCATCTAATATTATCAAGTTTTCATAAATTGGACAAAAAATTTCGTGTATTTTCCTTATTGGATATAAATAATATAAGTAATAAAAAAAAATATAAAAAAAACAAACAAAAACAAACAAAAAAATTAAAATTATAGTAATATAAACACTAAAAAATTATAATAATAAATTGAAACAAAAAAACTAAAAGTAAAAAAAAAAGATTTAACAATGAAACTTAATTATTATGTGGACGAATTTCAAAGTGGCAATAAATAAATGTTTACTGAATACAATTATTAATAATGCAGAAAAGTAATGAATCGTATATTTACTATATGTGTATATGTAAAAATATTTATGTTTTTCATTTATATAACTGTGTTTTAAAAAATAACAATTTTATTATTATACAGAATATGAGATTTCTATATATACAAATATTTATTTGTGAAAATTACAGTATAGACTATAGATCTATATAAAATTTTGTGTGCGAGACAGAAATAGGATTATCAAATTTTAAATATATTTATTAAATTTGTAAACATTTGAATGTCATGAACATGATAAACAGAGCGAACCTATACAAAATATATGTAGAGTAAGTATTCTGCCTATCTCATAAATATAACAAATAAATAGACAAATAGGTAATATTTGTGTAAAAAAGATTTACTACTATCATCAACAAGATTATGGAAAAAATTTTCAAATTCAGATTGGTACAATTTTATTGAACTAGACTGTGCATTTAAATTTTGGATTCTGGACTTAATTAGAGATTCACCGCTGACTTTTTCACTCCAAATTATGATGTTTTGTGTTATGAATGTTTAATAATATTGAAAATAGGAGAAGTAAAATGGTTTATAGAAAAAATGTTATTGAAAGTTTTTTGTCTATGAATTATACAAATAACACAAATATAAAAAGCTTTTATACAAGTATAAAAATTCATTACGCAGGAGCTGAATTTCCTAAGAATAAATAAATTACTCTCTAGCGGTCACAATTATGTCTTATCAAAATGAAATGTAGTACCTGATATGGTTTTGGTATTTGTAAGGAGAACGGGTGGCATAGAGAAAGAAGAAAACATAAAATAAAAATGTCTCTCTTAAATTAAAACAATCGAAAATGAATGAAGACTAAAGTTGTAAAAAATCAAGTTTGCTACAATTCATTTCCTAATAATTTTTCTCAAACTCTATAAGAACTCTATAAATGATATGATACAAAATTATAGTATAACTAATTATCTACATTTTTATTTCATATAAACTTTGGATTTTTCGAATACTAAGGGAGATATGCCCAATTTTGCCCCTCCCTCTAAACCCCCTTTTCCGATTTTACCAATTAACGAACTTGTACTGTCAAATACCTCAAATATATATACACACCCACACACATATATATATATATATATATATATATATATATATATATATATATATATATATATATATATATATATATATATATATATATATATATGTTTCCTAAGATGAAATGTCCTTGGACATTTATGCGACTGACCCACCGTTAATTAGATGTGAATTAAATAAAGAAACCAATTACAGAAGCGCGTTAACAGAATAAGAAATGGTAGGGAATGAATGCAATGGCAGCAGAGATACTCTCAACTCAATGAAAATTGAATGATTCATGTTTCGATAAAAAATTACAATTACAGCAACCAATTTGATAATATTTAAGAATTTATTAATATTTTTTGCACTGATCAATTGCAATTTAGACTTATTTTCAACTTATCGTTAAGTAAATTGAAGGTTTTCAAATATTAGGAAGTTTTTGATTTCAGTCCGATTATCGAAAACTGAGTTTTTATAAGATCTTGAATTTTTGAGGTCCTAAAAAACTATCTTGACTATCTTTATGATAATCCCAAAAATATTTTTTTTAACAATTTTTACACAACTGTATCGTTCGATTCCAATATGTAATCAGCTCTTAACTTTAAAAAACAACGTCAAATGCCGCCATAAAATTTCATCGTAAGAAATCTAATAAAAACTTAATAATTCAGATCATTAGTTTTACAATTTCTACTATAAAAACTGTACCGGATTTGAAACACATAAGATTGACTCGCTCTACGTTAGTGATGGGGGGAGCACGCTCCCCTCACGTATCTCTGCTGACGCTGCGTCAATTCCCCACCTTTTCTTTTTTCGTTAACGCGTTTCTATTATTGGTTACTTTATTTAATTAATATCTAATTAACCGTGGGTCGGGTGCAAAAATGTCCAAGGACTTTTCATCTTAGAATTACATCCCCTATCCACCCTTTAAAAAAATAACTAATAACTCATAAGCTAATAACTCATAAGGGAAGGCCCCAATCGAAAAAATGATAAAGCCAAAAGTTGTAGGATATCGAGGGAGAAATTGGATGAGACCTTGGATGTGACCTTGAACACGATTTTTAAGGTCATTTGAAGGTCAAGTTTGACTTTTTAAATAGGAACCTATTTTTTTATTGCGAGAATGAAAAGAGCGGAAAATTTTACGTTCAGAATGGTTCAAGGTCAAACGATGACCCAATTTAAACGGGCACCGCTAATAACTCGGCAGGGAAGGCCCCAATCGAAAAAATAGGTTCAAAAGTTGTAGGATATCGTAGGGGAATTTAAGCCTTTCCTCAAAGTTTGTACCTTGGCAATCTCCAGCAAGATGTTCAATAGTTCCCGTCACATCAGACACACATTCATTCACAGTTTCTTTTTTTGTTCTCCCATCCAAAGACATACATTCTAAACATTGCCAATATTCGTTGTACATCCCTAGACATGTGCAAATATCTGGCTCCGTTCTCAAAATGGTATAACCTGGAAGACAGTTAAACTAGTCTTCTGTTCTATTTCAGTTAGAGATTGTCCTGCAGGAAGAACAATCTGGGAGGATAATCCTGCAGGACCATTTTAGGAAATGGTCCTGCAGGATTTTCTTCATGGCAGCTGAGCTAGTCGATACTTTGTTTTCGATTAATATACCCTTGATCTGATGTAGCTTTAGGTACATACAAGCTGATTGGCAAATCCATTTTTCAAATATAGTTTTTGCAGATCTTTATCTGAAGCTGAGATTTTTTGAGACTATCGAGTATGCATACCTACGTATGTATACAGTCTGTTTTCAAAAGCATTTCTACTAGTAAATAAATAAATAAAATATTTACTATAAAAACATACATACACATACTTACGAACATCTGACTGCCTGTGGTATTATGTAAATTGATATTTGTTTGATGCCATTTAACAGGGGGGATTTAGTGATGCCCACTTAATTTATAATATTATTATTCATTACGTATGCATACATATATATATATATATATATATATATATATATATATATATATATATATATATATATATATATATATATATTTATATATATACCAATTTCAGAAATACTGTATTAAATTAAACTTGACGTTTCGAATAATGATCATTTTATTTACACTTGCGACTTCGAAGTATTGCAAGAAGTGATTCTAATGATTGGTTGTTTAATGCAACGGATATTTTCACAAAGCATTTATTGAATGAAAAAACTATTGAATCGCCAAAATAATTCATACTCTATTCTAATGTGTTATATTTCATAGCATGTTTACAATTTTGTTTTCTTAAACATTGTTATTTTATTATTAGTCCAATGATTTTAGTCATAAATATGCCTTCAGCAATGTGTGTGAAGTTAGACCGCCATTTTGAAAAACCAAAAAATTTTCATTGTGCTAGTTTGTGCTAGGAATGTGCTACGTTGTGCCGGAAGCCGATCTTAGAAATTCTGAAAAATGAAGCGAAAATTCGGAAAAAACTTTTTTCAGGCCCATACCGTCATTTTGTCGGAATAAAAAATGGTTGTGCTATATTTTGCTAGGGTTGTGCTATCTTGTGCCGCAAACCACGACTGGATATCGCAATTAGTTTCGTAGAAAATCGCGTTTGAAAAAAAAAACCGCAGCATCGCCATTTTGTCGGAATGAAAAACAAATGACTGTGCTAGATTGTGCTAGAGTTGTGCTAGCTTGTGACGCAAACCGCGATTCGATATCGCAATTAGTTTCGTAGAAAATCGCGTTTGAAAAAAAACCGCAACACCGCTATTTTGTCGAAATGAGAAAAAAAATGATTGTGCTAGATTGTGCTAGGGTTTTGCTAGCTTGTGCTGCAAACCGCGATTCGATATCGCAATTAGTTTTGTAGAAAATCGCGATTGACAAAAAATCGCAACACCTCCATTTTTGAAATAACAAAATAAAAATCATTTTGCTAGTTTGTGCCAGAAATGTGCTACGTTGTGCCGTAAGCAGCACTTAGAAATTTCGAAAAATAGAACGAAAATTCTATAAAAACGTTTTTGAGGGCCAACACCGCCATTCCGTCGGAATGAAAAATAATAGTTGTGTTAGATTGTGCTAGGGTTGTGCTAGCTTGTGCCGCAAACTGCATTCCAATACTACAATTAGTTTCGTGAAAAATCGCGATCGAAAAAAAAACGCAACATCACCATTTTTGAAATGTTAACTTTTTTCACGCCATTCAATTGTGCTAAACATCTGCAATTTTGAGTCGAGACGAAACTTGTCCACGGCATACAGTTCTCATAAAAGTTGAAAAGAAACTCTTGGCAAATGAAGTGAAATTTCGAAAAACCCATTTTTGAGGCACACAGCCTTCAATTCGTCGAAATGCATAAATAAATTGTTGTGCTAGATTGTGCTAAGCTTTTTAGCGAATTTCCTGAAAGAAAATAGAGCTATTGGTCTCGTACCGACTTCAAAATTTTGCAAAAATTTCTTCAAATGTCCATCGATCCTACCTAGTAGATGTCGAAAATCACCATCTGTAAAATATGCATATATATATACATATACATATATATATATATATATATATATATATATATATATATATATATATATATATTTATATATATATACATTTATATAATAAATTTTACAGATGGTGTGTCTGTAATTTACATATATATGTGTCTGTAATCGCTCTAGTGGTCACAATTTTAATTTGATTGGAATTAAATTTGGTATTTCAGGTGCCTTTGGTATTCAAAATGTCAAAGTCGTTAATGGGTAACATCAGACAAGGGGAAAGGGGGGGGGGGGTTATACGGAGAGGTAACCACTAAAGTTGACATCTCCCTTAATATTCGAAAAATCGAAAAATTTATAAGAATTAAAGTTGTAGATACTATGTCTTACTATAATTTTGATTCTTATCATTTTTTCTGTTACATTAATATTTACAGAAATATTGACGGTTTAAGATTGAAAATTAAATTCCTTAATATCTCTGTACACATTAGAGCTTGAGCAAAAATGATAAGGTGATGAATTGTAGTAAACTTAATTTCCTACAACTTTATTCCTTACGTATATTTCTATTGTTCTAATATTAAGAGAGATATTTTATATTTTGTGTTTTCTTCTTTCTTTATACCCTCTTTCCCCTTGATGTATGCCATTTAAAAATAAAATTGGCCATGCAAATACTAAGATCATATACGACATTTCATTTTGATCCGACTAAAATTGTTAACGCTAGAAAGTGATTTATGTATAGGAAATTCGACTGAGTTGAAGCAGCTCCCGCGTAACTAATTTTTTTACATGTATAACATATGTTTGAATTTAATATGATTGTATGTATAACATATTGAAAAAATATATTTTGCTGTACTTAGAATATTTTTGAAAAGGATTTATACCAATTAACATATCAAAAATGTCAGTATCGGAATGCGGTTTGCAGCACAAGCTAGCACAAGTCTAGCACAATCGAGCACAACAATTTGTTTTTTATTCCAAGAACATGGCGGTGCTGCAGTTTTTTTTCAAACGCGATTTTCTACGAATTTAATTGCGATATCGAATCGCAGTTTGCAGCACAAGCTAGCACAACCTAAGCACAATCTAGCACAACTTTTTTTTTCATTCCAAAAAAATGGCGGTGTTGGGCCTGAAAAACGTTTTTTCCGAATTTTTGCTTCATTTTTCAAAATTTCTAAGATCGGCTTGCGGCACAACGTAACACATTCCTAGCACAAACTAGCACAATGATTATTATTTTGGTTTTTCAAAAAGGCGGTGCTAACTTCACATACATCCTTCAGTACCAAGAAAATAGAAGCTTTAATTTTTTTTGATAATCGCTTCATTTTGACTTTCTGAAAAACATATTGAAAATCGAGAATGAGATCGCGAGCGCGTTAGTAAATATTTAAGGTCAAACGTCAACAAATTCGTTTTTATGCGAATATCTCGCTTCCTACGGCTCGGAGACTAATCGAGATAGCTACCAAAATTGAACATGACAAAATTTCCCACAAAAAAAGTCCCATTAATGTTTTACGTACAATGAACGGTTTACGAAATATACCACTCGAAACAAAATTGTATATTAAAAAACTTATTTAAAAAATATAATAAGCGTCGTCAGTATTACGCATTTTAAAAATAATAACTCTTAAGAAAAATAAAATTTTTAAACACATCAAATGAACTTTTAACATCTTCATACAATAAGTCTTTTAGTTGGAATAACGAATATGCCAGTAACGAATACATGTCAAATGTTTATTTTGTTTTGCCATTCAATTGTTCGGTCTACGTTACTTTAGAAATAATTTATCGAAATCCCAATGGATCAGTTTCATTTCGTCTATGTTACCAGACCAACACCATATTTTATTCGAAACCATTTTAGAAATTTTTCAGTTAAAACTCGAAAAATTAATGATCATTACAAAACCAAAAATAGAAAAGCATGCGTTAACGTTGTTAGTAGAAAAATAAATGTTATGAAGTTCAAATCAAATTCAAAGTTATTCAATATAAATTTTCAAAAACTAGATACATCGGCGAAATACACTGGGATAGACGTAGAACCAGTCGAACCACAACATCACAAAGCATTGGTGGGCAGAATCCTATCATAACTGTAACAGAGCACACACCAACACCTTCGCCAGATTACATGAAGCGTCAGGTATATTCAATAAAACGAAATATGGAACCAATTTTTTTGTAATCTCAATAATAATAATAATTAACTTTTTCAAGTATATATATTAGAGCTTTTAACTAGTTAAGTGAAACGCATATCTAAGTAAATACCAATCTTTGTCGTATTTGAATCAATTAAAATTGCCATTAAGATCCGTACTAAATCCTTTAAATAGTGACGGTACTATAAAAATCAAAACTAAAACCGTTTGCATAAATACTGTGCCAAATCATTTTCTTATAAAAAGATAATGGATGATTGAATAATATGTTACATATGCTATGTTATGACGAAACATTTTTTTAAATAATATTTTTGTTAAACCAAAATATTTGACAATGATTAATTGGTATCTGTGAAGGCGTACATCCATCACTGCTTATGTTGAGAAAGTACATATTTCAAATAAAATTATCTCTAGGGATCTATTGACAGTCAATTGGATGCGCTTAGCATGTCGGGAGTAAAATTAAATGCTGGAAATGAAAGAAAAGCTAGTTTAACACGATCTCAAACTGATTCAAATATAACTTATCTTGGTGAAGAAATTCCTGAAGCACCTGGTTCGGTTGCTTATATTACAAAAGATGGCGATATTGATTACCAAGTTGTGTTAAAGGTAATCTAACAATAATGAATCATTTGACTGAGTAGCTAATAGTAACAATTTTTTCGAATTCAGGCCGTACATTCAGCAGCTATGCATGATAACGCTTGTTGTAGCTTGAGAGTTATTGAAGTCATCCTAAATTTAGTTGAAATTTTGATGGATATGGGAGTTATGAAACAATGTTTGAGAGATGAGGCTGTATCTCAAAATACTTCAAATATGACAACAAGTAATTTTCCAACTGGTGGGAAAAACAATCAAAAATCTTCCCAAACTTTATCACAATCTGGGAATAAAGAAGATATTTCAATAGCTGGTGGATCAGTTTCTGGTATTGGTTTAACAGGAAATACTAGTAAAGGAGCAGGCGCTTCGATAAGTGAAAAAGAATCATCGATTAAAGATGAAAAAACTGAAGTTATTACACCTTTCACGCTGATTATGAGTATATTATTCAGGTATTTATTGTATTTTGTGTCGTCAAGAATAAAAAAGTGGAAAAAAATTATTCAATTTTTATTATTTAGAGTTTTAAGGCATTTGGGCTGTCCCCATGGATGTGCCGATGGTCAACGTGGGCCACCAGCTGAATTTCTACGAACACAATGCCAAAATATTTTATCAAAATTACATCGTGCAAGTCAAAAACAATTTTCTAAATTTCTGAAAAATATTGTGTTATATTATCCAATATTAGAAATTTTGGATTTTTTCCATGCGTATGTTGGATTTTGTGTTGATCCAAGTTCTTTACTGTCACCTTTAAGTACGTCTTAAAATAATTAAATACTAAACAATATTTTATTCGAGGCTAAATTTTTTTATAGCTGACCAAAAAAGAAGCTGCAGTAAATCGCCTGATATAAATTCACAAAGTGGATACGCCACAAATTTTGGGGCAGGTTTAGGGGGGCATGGAAGTCGAGGAGTAGAAGGACAAGTAGTTTCGTATGTGTTTAAATCAATGGTGACTAGATTTGTAAAATTTAATAAGGAATTAAAAATGCAGGATAACATGGTAATTCTTAAAAAACACATTTAATTGGAGAAAATATCATAATGTATATTTTATTTCAGGCTTTATATTGTGATATTCGGCAACTAATGACATATGTTAAAGAGGCTCATGGAGGAGTTTTTAGACGAGTCATTTTAAGTGCTCTTATTGACACAGCTAATAAACCTAATAAAAAACAAAACGTTCAAACTACTCGAGTAATTCGGTATGAGAATAGTAAATATATTCAAATTTTTCACAACTAATTATTATTAATTTTCAGGCATATACGACACAGTGATATACAAGAATTCCAAGAATCAAATTCGGGTGATACATGCTATATGATGGATGAGAGAGGATTTCGAAAACAGTTATTTAAAAAACGAAGTACTTCCTCGACATGTGCAGTAAGTAAACGTATTCTTTAGAAAAATAGATTATACAGTCAGTCTTAATTAAACAAACTATATCAGCGTCGAATTTATGGACGGGCAGAGCCAACCACTGACAGAATCCAGAAAAAGAAATGGGAACCTAGGAAATTCGGGTTTGCAATTCAGACAAAAACAAAAAGATTTGAATAGCAATAAATATATCTTTTAATTATTGTGCTTATTACATTTTTTTATAAATTATTACAGCTTATTTACACAGGTGAGCTATTTGTTTTGAAGTAGAGTTTTTTTATTCGTTATTTATAGTTAGTTATAGTTACTACAACTTTTCTCTTACAATAAAAGTATAGGAAGTATTATGCCAAGATGCGTCAGTAATACTACTATGTTGGTATAGTATTTTTCCTATATTTTTTACAATAGAGTCATTTAGTAATCCTACCATAAGAAATTTTACAAAATATTTGAGAATTTTATTGTAGTAATCAATGTGATTTTACTATAGTAATATTGTAATTTAACGATAAGAATATAGTAATTTTACAATAAGAATATATTAATTTTAAAAATTATTCTCCAGCAAATAGTATAAAAAATTTACTATAGTAATATTGTAATTTTACAATACGGATATATTAATTTTACAAAATATGTTTCATTCATTAGTTTAGGAATTCCACCGAAATTATATTAGGAGTTATTTTTCTCAAAATAACTCCTCTCAACTAGGTAAGAGATTATATATTATGTACAATCTGTGTTTTAAGCACTTTACCTCATAATTAATAAATAGAAATCATGTTACCCAAACGATTATACGCTCCGGTGTCTGTCCAGGACGGCTGATGAAGAATCTTCATCAACCGGCCCCATTGAAGATAAAACAATCTGTCCATCCTCATTGAAGATCGACAGGTTGCTTGGCCACTTGTATCTTAGCCATAGCGCCGAGGACCGATACTTAATGCCGGCAAATGATATGGTTATATACCCTAAATTAGAACAGACTGCCTCCGCGAAAAGTATACAAAGTTTGAACATCGTAGAATGGAACAGCAATACTCTAGGTGAGATAGACAGATAACTACATTGTAAGCAACATATTACTAGGACTCGTTGTAGATTTAGCATCGATATTGTTGTCGCGGTATCTTGGCTCTCTTTCACCTTCCAAAAAGGAGCGCTGTCAAACCTATAACAGATCCCGATACTCGACACGAACAAAACAAAACAAAAATATTAGTAAAAGTTTTACTAAATATTTTCAATTAGAAAAACACGCACTTTTAGAAGAAAAAGAAAATTAAAAAAAAACAAAAGACTTTTATGAAAATCAAACCTGATGTTTTATTTGATTATAGAAGCACGAGATTTGTAATATTTCAAATATACTAGTTACGTTGGTTTCTGGACCAAACCATGGCTGACAAAAAAAACACCACCAAGAAAATAAATAGTTCATTTACACCTACACTTTTCTTTCATTCTACGTATAGTTGTTCTTTTTTGAAATCATTATAGCTCACCTGTGTAAATCTAAGTATATATAAGCGTCCCCATGAGTTTATTACTTCTAATATGTCTATTTGTCCCCGTCACTGGTCCTCCGGAAGTCGGATTACCAAGTAATTATTAAAGCGATGCCCATTAAGCTAGCAGAGCAACCTGAGCAGAACATATTTATAATTGTCTCATAATTAGACGCTAATTAAATGTCCTAATTAAATATTAAATGCTCTTTGTTTTATTGTGTTATCGCAGGCTCTGTTAGCTTAATATTAAGCTAGCAGAGCAATATTTAAGAAATCAGTTAATTATATTGTATTTATTATCAAATTATTAAGCTAATTAAATGCTCTAATGAAAAATTAAATGCTCTTTGTAGCACTGTGTAACCGCATGCTCTGCTAGCTTAACCAGCAGAGCAATATTTAAAAAATCAATTAATTTTATTCTATAAATTTTATTCTATAATTAAACAATTAAAAAAAATTTCTTTGCAAAATTCCACCTAATCTTTATTTATTATTATTTAACAAACAATAAAATTAGTGTGACATATATTTTGGTCTATATGGTCATTGTTCAAACACTGTGACAATTTTATATATTATTCAGATTAAACCTTATATACCTGAGGAATAAAAGCATGTTAAAAACCGTTTTTTAAAAACTGTGCGGTTTTAGTCAATAAAAATTAAAAAGGTAAAAATTATGTTATATTCCTCCAATCAAAGAAACAATTAAAAAGTTGTACTTATTAAAATAATAAGTGAGGTGAGTCAGATAAAATTATAAAAAAATTCGTTACGCAGGAGCTGCTTCAACTTAGCGAATTTCCTTGGAATAAATAAATTACTCTCTAGCGGTCACAATGTTAGTCTGATCAAAATGAAATGTTGTATCTGATTTTAGTATTTGCATGGCCAATTTTATTAATAAATAACATACGTCAAGGGGAAAGGGGGGCATAAAGATAGAAGAAAACACAAAATATAAAATATCTCTCTTAATATTAGAACAATCGAAAAATGCGTAAGAAACAAAGTTTTAGAAAATCATGTTTCCTACAATTCATCACCTTATCATTTTTGCTCAAACTTTAATGCGTACAGAGATATTGAGGAATTTAATGTTCAATCTTAAACCGTCAATATTTTTGTAAATATTAGGGTTATAGAAAAAATGATAAGAAACAAAATTACAGTAAAACTTAATACCTACAACTTTACTTCTTATAAAATTTTCGATTTTTCGAATATTAAGGGAGATATGTCAAATTTTGTGTTTCCCCCTCCCTCTAAACCCCCCCTTTCCCCTGGTCCGATTTTACCCATTAACGAACTTGACCTTTTGAATACCAAAAGCGCTTCAAATACCAAATCTCATTCCGATAAAATGAAAACTGTGACCGCTAGAGTGATTACAGACACATATATATATATATATGTATATATATATATATATGTCCATAGATATATATATATAAATTTTACAGATGGTGATTTTTGACATCTACAAGGTAGGATCGATGGACATTTGAAGAAATTTTTGCGAAATTTTGACTTCGGTACGGGACCAATAGCTCTATTTCCTTTCAGTAAATTCGCTAAAAAACGTAAAAACAATTCATATTTGTGTGCACTTGTTGAGGAGAAGTACAGAGAGTTTGTAAAATATTAAGGTACTGGGAGTATATAAAATATTGAGTAATGTGGATGACATTATTTTGGTTTGGTCATTGAGAAGAATTTATGGATCATTCTTATTTTTGAAAATTTCCATGGCTTCAAGAACGTCCAACTTATATCCTTTTGGGGCAACGTGTAAAATTTTCATGGTAGGTGCAGGATTATGGTCGTGTTCGTTGACATGGTTGGCAAACGCTGTGTCCGTTTTTTAGCGAATTTCCTGAAAGGAAATATTAGCGAATTTCCTGAAAGGAAATATTAGCGAATTTCCTGAAAGGAAATAGAGCTATTGGTCCCGTACCGAAGTCAAAATTTCGCAAAAATTTCTTCAAATGTCCATCGATCCTACCTAGTAGATGTCAAAAATCACCATCTGAAAAATTTATATGTATATATCTATGGACATATATATATATATATATATATATATATATATATATATATATGTCTGTCATCACTCTAGCGGTCACAGTTTTCATTTTATCGGGATGAGATTTGGTATTTGAGGCGCTTTTGATATTCAAAAGGTCAAGTTCGTTAATGGGTAAAATCGAACCAGGGGAAAGGGGGGTTTAGAGGGAGGGGAAAACACAAAATTTGAGATATCTCCCTTAAAATTTGAAAAATCGAAAAATTTATAAGAAGTAAAGTTGTAGGTACTAAGTTTTACTGTAATTTTGTTTCTTATCATTTTTTCTGTAACAATAATATTTACAGAAATATTGACGGTTTAATATTGAAAAGTAAATTCCTTAATATCTCTGTACACATTAGAGTTTGAGCAAAAATGATAAGGTGATGAATTGTAGCAAATTTGATTTTATACAACTTTATTCCTTACGCATTTTTCGATTGTTCTAATATTAAGAGAGATATTTTATATTTTGTGTTTTCTTCTTTTATTATACCTCCCTCCATTCTCCTCGACGTATGTCATTTATTAAGAAAATTGGACTTGCAAATGCTAAAATCATATAGGACATTTCATTTTGATCAGACTAAAATTGTGACCACTAGAGAGTGATTTATTCTAAGGAAATTCGCTAAGTTGAAGCAGCTCCTGCGTAACGAATTTTTTCTTCTTGAAGGAGAGCAGATGTTCTTTTCTCCTAGTGTGGAAATTTCGCCCCGTTTGCCCGATGTATGCACTATTGCAGTCCAAACATGAGAGGTTATTTACTCGTACTTAAGATTTTTTAGCGAATTTCCTGAAAGGAAATAGAGCTATTGGTCCCGTACCGAAGTCAAAATTTCGCAAAAATTTCTTCAAATGTCCATCGATCCTACCTAGTAGATGTCAAAAATCACCATCTGTAAAATTTGTATATATATATCTATGGACATATATATATATATATATATATATATACATATATATATATATATATATATATATATATATATATATATATATGTCTGTAATCACTCTAGCGGTCACAGTTTTCATTTTATCGGAATGAAATTTGGTATTTGAGGCGCTTTTGGTATTCAAAAGGTCAAGTTCGTTAATGGGTAAAATTGGACAAGGGGAAAGGGGGGTTTAGAGGAAGGGGGAAACACAAAATTTGACATATCTCACTTAATATTCGAAAAACCGAATAATTTATAAGAAGTAACGTTTTAGGTAGTAAATTTTACTATAGTTTTGTTTCTTATCATTTTTTCTGTTACACTAATATTTACAGAAATATTGACGGTTTAAGATTAAAAACTAAATTCCTTAATATCACTGTGCACAGTAGAGTTTGAGCAAAAATGATAAGGTGATTAATTGTAGCAAATTTTCTACAACTTTATTTCTTATGCATTTTTCGATTGTTCTAATATTAAGAGAGATATTTTATATTTTGTGTTTTCTTCTTTCCTTATGCCCCCATTTCCCCTTGACGTATGTCATTTATTAATAAAATTGGCCATGCAAATGCTAAAGTCATAAACGAAATTTCATTTTGATCAGACTACAATTGTGACCGCTAGAAAGTGATTTATGTATTTTAAGGAAATTCGCTAAGTTGAGGCAGCTCCTGCGTAACGAATTTTTTTTTAAATTCGTTTTATTGTAAATATCAAATTATTAAGCTTTTTGAATGCTAATTAAATGATCTAATTAAAAGTTTACTGCTCTTTGTTGTATCGTTTAACCGCATGCTCTGCTAGCTTAACCAGCAGAGCCATATTTAAAACATAAATTAATTTCATTGTATTTAATATCAAATTATTCAGCTATTTAATGTCGATATCCACTTATTGAATGCATATGCATTGAATGGGATATCTAGGAAAAGGGGTTTATTTATCCCTCTAAACAAAGAACAATTTATTGTTAATTAGTGCAATTTAATTCTCTAAAGCACATTACGATCATCGCACAGTTACATTTTAGCGAATTTCCTGAAAGGAAATAGAGCTATTGGTCTCGTACCGACTTCAAAATTTTGCAAAAATTTCTTCAAATGTCCATCGATCCTATGGACATATATATATATCATCGATATATCTATGGACATATATATATATATATATATATATATATATATACATATATATATATATATATATATATATATATATATATATATATATATATATATATATATATGTATATATATATATATATATATATATATATATATATATATATATATATATATATATATATATGCAAAAATTTCTTCAAATGTCCATCGATCCTGCCTAGTAGATGTCGAAAAACACCATCTGTAGAATGTATATATATATATCTATGGACATATATATATATATATATATATATATGTATATATATATATATATATATATATATATATATATGTATATATATATATATATATATATATATATATATATATATATATACATATATATATGTCCATAGATATATATATATAAATTCTACAGATGGTGTTTTTCGACATCTACTAGGCAGGATCGATGGACATTTGAAGAAATTTTTGCATATATATATATATATATATATATATATATATATATATATATATACATATATATATATATATATATATATATATATATACATATATATATATATATATATATATATGTATATATATATATATATATATATATATATATATATGTCCATAGATATATATATAAATTCTACAGATGGTGTTTTTCGACATCTACTAGGCAGGATCGATGGACATTTGAAGAAATTTTTGCAAAATTTTGAAGTCGGTACGAGACCAATAGCTCTATTTCCTTTCAGGAAATTCGCTAAAATGTAACTGTGTGTGTCTATAATCACTCTAGCGGTCACAGTTTTCATTTTATTGGAATGAAATTTGGTATTTGAGGCGCTTTTGGTATTCAAAAGGTCAAGTTCGTTAATGGGTAAAATTGGACAAGGGGAAAGGGGGGTTTAGAGGAAGGGGGAAACACAAAATTTGACATATCTCACTTAATATTCGAAAAACCGAATAATTTATAAGAAGTAACGTTTTAGGTAGTAAATTTTACTATAGTTTTGTTTCTTATCATTTTTTCTGTTACACTAATATTTACAGAAATATTGACGGTTTAAGATTAAAAACTAAATTCCTTAATATCACTGTGCACAGTAGAGTTTGAGCAAAAATGATAAGGTGATTAATTGTAGCAAATTTTCTACAACTTTATTTCTTATGCATTTTTCGATTGTTCTAATATTAAGAGAGATATTTTATATTTTTTTGACGCAGCTCCTGCGTAACGAATTTTTTACTAATAAGTTTTGCTAATTTGACTTCTCTTTTAGTAAAATGTCTTTTTCAATTTGATGAGCCTAACTAAAACAAAAAATATATAGATGTTGAGATACTTTGTTCATGAGTTCACAGTTTAAACTAATACAAATTGTGGTAATAGAGAGTTCTGAGAGAAGGGGCATCAATTACTTTTCAAAATATGCAACATTACCTGTGATTTCCATGCACATCAGCCAATTAAAACATTGTGTATAACAACATTTATAGATGAATAAGATAAATACCAATGTGTATTGTTTTCAACAAAAATGTTACCTAGGTGAATCTCAAGTTACAATATCTATATATCATATTGTTACCACATTCAACGTCGTTGATCTTTACTAATCCGATACTGAGTGTTTGATCAAGTGGGTATATTTATACTCACATAAACATTCACGGTTGAATTCTGTATAAACTTGACAACAAAACACGGTTGAGGTTTATCAGAACAGAAGAGTTTGTGATATTATTTTGTGAGACAACGACCCACATCAATTAATTTCCACTAGTAAAACCTAAAACTATTCTCACTCCATCAACTATATTGCCATGCTTAGATACTATTTTCTGTTTTTGAAATACTACAACAACCCCAATTTTACCTTTAAATTTATCTATTATCTACACATATACACGGTAGCTGTTATAGATAGTACTTATATGACCAATTTATTACAATTTGAATCATTGAGGTTTATTTCAACTGGAAATATTCATTTTCGTATCATGAACAAAAACTAACTCAGTTATTAGCGAATTTTCTGAAAGGAAATAGAGCTATTGGTCCCGTACCGAAGTCAAAATTTCGCAAAAATTTCTTCAAATGTCCATCGATCCTACCTTGTAGATGTCAAAAATCACCATCTGTAATAATTATATATATATATCTATGGACATATATATATATATATATATACATATATATATGTATATATATATATATATATATATATATATATATATATATATATATATATATATATATTTGTGTCTGTAATCACTCTAGCGGTCATAGTTTTCATTTTATCGGAATGAAATTTGGTATTTGAAGCGCTTTTGGTATTCAAAAGGTCAAGTTCGTTAATGGGTAAAATCGGACCAGGGGAAAGGGGGGTTTTAAGAAAGGTGGAAACACAAAATTTGACATTTCTCCCTTAATATTCGAAAAATCGAAAATTTTATAAGAAGTAAAGTTGTAGGTATTAAGTTTTACTGTAGTTTTGTTTCTTATCTTTTTTTCTGTAACCCTAATATTTACAAAAATATTGACGGTTTAAGGTTGAAAATTAAATTCCTCAATATCTCTGTACGCATTAGAGTTTGAGCAAAAATGATAAGGTGATGAATTGTAGCAAACATGATTTTCTACAACGTTTCTCACGTATTTTTCGATTGTTCTAACATTAAGAGAGATTTATATTTTGTGTTTTCTTCTATCTTTATACCCCCCTTTCCCCTTGACGTATGTTATTTATTAATAAAATTGGCCATGCAAATACTAAAATCAGATACGACATTTCATTTTGATCAGACTAACATTGTGACCGCTAGAGAGTAATTTATTTATTCCAAGGAAATTCGCTAAGTTGAAGCAGCTCCTGCGTAACGAATTTTTTTAATTTTAAAGCATTGACAACAAGCAGAGTACAACAAAGAGCAGATAATTTTTTATAAGAGCATTTAATTAGCATTTAATTAGCTTAATAATTTGATATTAAATACAATATAATTTATTGATTTTTAAATATTTAGACAATTATAATTGTGTTCTGTTCAGGTTGCTCTGCTATCTTAATGGACATATTAAAGCGTGGAGTTTCTGAATATTTCAGTAAGTTTCAGTGAATATTTCTTCACAGTACGAATGTATAGTTACAATAAAGTCAAGAAAATTAGAGTTAGCAAAAAATTTAATTAGCGTCTAATTATGAGACAATTATAATTGTGTTCTGTTCGGGTTGCTCTGCTATCTTAATGGACATATTAAAAAGCGTGGAGTTTCTGAATATTTCAGTAAGTTTCAGTGAATATTTCTTCACAGTACGAATGTATAGTTACAGTAAAGTCAAGAAAATTAGAGTTAGCAAAAAATTTTTTTAAGATATTATATATACACTGTTTTTTTCTACACTGTATTTGTAACAGTTAAACGTTAATTTACCATGTAGAGTTTGTTAGACACGGAGATCAACGAGGAACCATCAAAATCAAACCAAAGTCCAATTGGAAATTTACGGAAGAAACATCATATATTAACACCCAGACAAAGTGAACGTACATTGGGTATAATTGAACAGCCATCAGGAAGCAAAATAAATTGTGAATCTACCAAAACAAGATTTAGCGGTATAGGTCAGATAAAATATTTTTATTATTTATTTGCTATAGAAGTTATTTGTTTAATGCAATAGAAAATCCTAACCTTTTAGATATTGTATAGCGTAAGTTTTATATTTTTGGAAAATCTGATAGTATCTAATGTTTGATTGCAAACTAAATAGTATTTAAAAATTGAATAAAAATTTTTAAAATTATAAATCTTTTTTATTTTTATTTTAATATCTGACTACGGAATAGAAGTCAAGATCTATACAATTAATACGATATTAAACTTAAATGAACTTTTCATATATTAACTAAGATATTTACTTTACTTTACTCAGATATTAAACATCTGAAGCATTTACCATTTAAATTTGTTAAAGTTTAAAATGTGAAAATTTAATGCAACCAATACGATTCGAATCATATGCATATTGCAACCATATGTAAGGGTAGCTTTGTCATACTTGTAAGTGGCACGTATAAAGTCGTATTAAGATCCTTGGAGTTCCTACACACATCAACGATTTTTTTGCTTCTATGTGCATGTAATAGAAAATATAAACAATAATTGAACCCATAAAAACAATTTCTATTTTATTTCGAAATTAAACTAAACCTATATCAAGATTTAAAAAAATTCGTTACGAAGGAGCTGCGTCAACTACATAGATTACTCTCTAGCGGTCACAATTACAGTCTAATCAAAATGAAATGTCGCATCTTTTATGATTTTGGTATTCGCAAGGCCAATTTTAATAATATATGACATAGGTCAAGGGGAAAGGGGGACATAGAGAAAGAAGAAAACACAAAATATAAAATGTCTCTCTTAATATTAAAAGAATTGAAAAATGTACGAGGAGTAAAGTTGTAGAATTTTCTTACTAACTTTACTTCTTATAAATTTTGTGTTTCCCTCTCCCTCTAAGCTCCTCTGGCCTTATCCCTTGGCCGATTTCCACATACACATACCATACCGTATGTGTTGGAGAGCATTATTAATAGAGAATCAATGTTAAATATTATTCACTATAATAACTATACACAATATGTTTAATAAAGAAATAAAAATAGTGGGGGTACACTTTACTATGTCTGTTAAGTATGCTTGCTGGACTATTTTGTACCATTAACATGTAATGAGAGTGAGGACGGTCTGCAGACCGTCACCAAATTAGCAACAAGTAACATCTCTTCTGAGAATATTTACAATTAGCTAATTGATACTGATGATGACTACTTTATAGTCGAAATACGTATTTATAAAATACAAAAATTTTGATCTAGGAAATTGGGGCAAAAATCGAAATTTAATTCGAAAAATCCTAGAGTTCTCTTAATATTATTTATATAATAATAATATATTATTATTTTTCCATTAATGAAATAATATTTATGTTAAATTATATACTAGAGTCAAATTAGCATTTTTCAGGTAGGTTCCTTGGAACCGCAATTTCAATAATTCCCAAAGTTCGAAAAACGCAAAAATTTTAAATGAAGATAAAAAATCTAAAAATTCTTTCATTTTTTTTAAACATTGGCAAAGTATGCCTTTTATATATTACAAATAATAAGCCCAATTTTAGCTCTTAACAAAAAGTTAGGTCCCCGACAATTAATAAAATACCATGTCGCAGATTTTTATAAATAAAAAGGGTATATATATATATATATGTATATATATATATATATATATATTTATATATATATATATATATATATATATATATATGTATATATATATATACATATATATATATATATGTATATATATATATATATATATATATATATATATAAAATTATATATATATATAAAGACAGAACTGAGAATACCCTTATACACTTAATACACAGAATATAATAAGCGAAAGTATAAACAAACTGACATTATTACCGAACTTCCGAAGGAAATCAAGCTATTGTTGCAAGCTATTATCAGATGGTTTGCTTGCGTTGATGCTGTTAACGTTATGCGTAATGGTTACACTCATATTTTTCACGGGTTCGAACAAGCCATAGAAATTATTTTAGAATGTTTAGATGCAAATACACTTCTAAAGCCTCTCTCTGAAATCAGATGCATAGCACGCGGTTAAACAAAAGCTCATTTTGTGATTTCAATAATATTTTTGGTTTTCCAAAAGAGCTCAAGGGCCCTTGAATAGCCTAAAACGGCCTTGGGTATTATAAATATTCATCGGAGAAAAACATTTGTGTACAGTTGTTTAAAAGTTCTGATTATTCATCCCCGCTGCCCGCTTGATCGTCTACACAATTATTCAAAAACGAAGAGTGATAACAAGCTGATTTTGATTTTGAATTTCTTGAGCGTGTTTTACAGCTAAATAGTCAATTTGAATAGGTGAAAGTACACAAACATAAATTAGGAACCAGGAAATATTTGCAATTTACGAGCTATTAAAAAAGAGGTGAAAATTACTGTTTTATAAGAAAATCGTATTTCACACACAAAGCGTTGCTGGATACTATTTTCTATAATTTTTTTTTATATTTTAAAATTTTATTCAGCTTTTTCTTAACAAAAATACTTCTCCACACTATTTAGCAGGACTACGTGTATGTCGAAAACAAAACATCTTCGGGTCCATGTTTATAATAACCTTTATCTCAAATTCATACATCTTTGAACCTTCTATATATGGTTCGAGTCTTAACGGTATCATTAAATAAGTCACATTTTTTTATTTATTCAAAAATTATTTTGGTAAATTGTTGTCTGGAAATTATTTACATTTCTTATTACTTTCTGCATAATGTATAAGATGAATGCATGATAATCAATAATTATTAACTATGAAAAATAGTTTATACTAAACATTATCTTTGAAACGTACTTTAAATCAGAGATTCATCAGAGCTTACCTTTGGAAAGATTGAAGTCAAAGATTATTTTTTAATCGTCTATCTCAAAATGCAGGACGTAACAAAACAAAATATTTAATTTAATTAAAACTTAAAATATTTTTTTTTACTCACGCGAAAAAAGCATCTATTGCCCGGTTTTTCGTGCGGTGAATGATTGTTTGCCTATTCAATTATTACCACACTACTTAGATCTATTGCAAATATTTATTTGCGTGTGGAAAGTTTGCTTAAAAATTGTTTCTGCAACTCGTGTGGTGTTGTTGATTTCCCACTCGAGCGAATGAGTGGACAATATCGCTCTCGTGGGCAATCGACAACTTACTGCACTTGTTGCACAATATACTATTATAATTATTTTATTAGATAAATTATACCTCGGGGAGGATTTTGGAGATATCATATCTTGTTTGGTAAAATACTGCGCCCTTCATTATGAAAATTGCACAGTAAATGCTATATTTAAATGTTCTAATTTTTCAGCTCAACTTTAAATTATGGATAGCTTTCGGCGTTTAAGTTCCCCATTTAGACACCATCTTGGAAAAAAGGTACACTTGTTTTTGCGCTATAACTTTGTAACAAAAAATGTTACAAAATGTTGTTAGGGAAGTTTTTAGTTTGAGATCAATTAACTTTTTGTCGTAATGTCGATAATTCAAAAGTTATAAGTCTTAGAACATTTGTATAAAATTTGTTTTCTGTGACTTTTTTGGGTTAAATTTAACCAAAAACAACATTACAGTTTTTTTTAGTAAATTTAATGTCAAATAATTTTTGTTTCTACATATTTCCAATTTTGTTATTTTTTAAAGATTGATTTTTATGTACCTGTGCCGCTGTGAAGCGAAGAAAGTGCGTATTCTCTATGGATTTTCAAGGATAAGATTCCAATTTTGAAAAAAATAAGGCTCTAGAAATTTTTATGAAGAATAAATAGCTTTTATTAATTTTTTTTTGTTAAAATAATAAAAATATTATTGTGTTGAATAATTTTATGTAAAAAATGAGTAAAATCATAAACAAATTTTTTATATTCGTTTCATAAAAAAGATTGATTCCTGTTCATTAACCAATTTTAAAGTATGTCACGCAGGAACTGCGCCAGCTTAGCGAATTTCCTCAAATAAATGACTCTCTTAATATTAAAAGATCGAAAAATGTATACGTAGTAAATTTGTAAAAGGTGTTGACTGCAATTCATTACCTGATCAGTGTTTCTAAAACTTATATACAGATATATGTAGGATTTTAATTTTCAATGTTAAATCGTAAATATTTATTAAATATGATACGATACAAAATTATACTAAAAGTAATTTTCTACATTCTTATAAAGTTTTCAATTTGTCCAATCTTATATATTAATAAATATATTTCTACACATAAAATATGGTGGAGCCCCATCATACATTAGCCACATGAAGGCTGTTGTTCAAAATTGTTACTTTATCTAAAAAATTCCTAGAACATACTATAAATTATTTTTTCGTAATTCAATCTTTGTGCGGAATTGCTGGTGCCAATGATAAAAATTCCAAATTTTGAGTAAACCGTAAGAGTAGGTACCTAATTGACTTTTATAAAGAGTAACTTTTTTGTAGTAAATAACATAGTTCAACTACATGAAATTTCAAATTTGGCCCTCATTCCTAAAACAATTATGTGTATTTTATAAATTCATAAATTCTTTAAATATTTTAATATAATTGTAGAATGGTTTAATATTTTAGTTGTTTGATTAATAATATTTAATAATACATATTTCGGGTATGTGTTGTCCGATAAATTCAAATGTCACATAACTATATCGTATTTCATATCATATTATATTTTGGACAGACGAAGCATCTATAAAGTAGACCGTATGGAATGCATAAATTTATTGAACTCATCTTTGATAAAGAAAAGCTTCATAATTAGACTGTGAATAAAGGTTAGAATAACTTAACACTGAATACATATGAAATCGAATAATATTATCAGTTTATTTATTTCAATCATAAAATAAGTCACACAGGTTAAACATATGTAAGAAAATAATCATATGTTGTAAAAATACATGCGTTATTGAACTATAGGTTTACACCAGAAATAAAATAATTACACAAAATGGATGACAAAAAATAAGCTACAATTTATCAATCGTAGTTCAAAAGAAAAACAAAAATAATTTTCGGCTCATGCTTAGAAACAGAAATTATAGGGATACAATTGAACAAAAATTTAATATATTTAAATTGGGCTCATAATGGATTCCAACCACAATTTGTTACACCACAAAAGTATTCCCACGTGGATACTCAATCGGTATAAAATTAATTCACGTGATGTATAGGAATGTAACAGAAATGAAGCCGAAAGAAAAATTTAAAAGAATGGCGAAAGATAGTAAAAATAAAAATTAAATGTAAATGATAAATTTTAACAAACGATTAACGAGATAAAACACAAAGTGAACGCACATGTCTAATTTTTTTTACTTACGTAAAACGATATATAAAAAAATAATTTGAAGATAAGTTTATTCAAAAAGGGAAATTCTAACCTTCACGGCATAAAATAGACTACTAGTGAGTCTAAAGGGAGAAGCACAATGAGGCATGAAATTAAAAATGCATACCCCGCTAAAGCATGCTAACGAGATATCTGACCGAAGTGGTCTTGTAGTCAAAATCATAAAAAAATCTAAGTACCGTTTTTTTAAAAGTCAAGAATAATTTCGCTAAGTAAGCAACTATACACGAAATAAACAATATCATAGAGTATACATTAGACCAAATATGACTTCCAGTCATAGGTGGCTTTCCATTTAACACACAGCAACGGAGTGTGACACAGTGTTTAAGCAGTATGTGTTCCATAACAACTTGGTTTTACAGCGTGCGCACACAGAGAGACACAAGAAAAAATTGTGTGTAGTGAAAAATGTTTATGAACACCATCTGTAAATCATGTGAAGAATTAAATTACGTTCCCTTTATCGCACTTTTTCACACAGCGTGCTTTGCTGTGTGCACACAGTGTGTCACATACTTATTGGCTGTGTGTTTATATGGAAAGCAACCATAGACTACTAATTGATTATAAAGAATGGATATGGAATATTGAATGCGAATGCAATCTAGAAATTTAATATGCCATACAACTACAAAGTAGTCATCATCAGTATGTATCAGCTAATCGTAACTATCTACGGGATATGGAGTCAAAGATATAAATTTTCAAATTCTCCCCCTTTACCTAGATCAGTTTTTTGTATTAATAATACGTATTTCGACTACAATGTAGTCATCATCAGTATAAATTAGCTAGTCGTTCTTTACTCTTTGACAATTAGAAATAGATAGAAAGTCGAGATCAATAGACAAAAATAAAAATAAATAGAAAATTAACTAAATTAAAATGTACTGGATTTAAAATATAATAAATTTCAAATTATAATGAAATTACTCTTGTCAGAATTTCCTTCATTCACATTTATTCCTGTTAATTTTACTCTTATTAAAATTACTCTTATATTGTCGTAGGATATGTTACTTGTTACTAATTTAGTGATAATTTCACGGTGAAATATTTTAAATCCAGTATGTTTTAATTTAGTTAATTTTCTATTTATTTTTATTTTTGTCTATTGATCTCGACTTTCTATCTATTTCTAATTGTCAAAGAGTAAAGTACGACTAGCTAATTTATACTGATGATGACTACATTGTAGTCGAAATACGTATTTATAATACAAAAAACTGATCTAGGTAAAGGGGGCGAATTTGAAAATTTATTTCAAAAACCTAGAGTTCTCACTGATTATCATTCGATAATATAATATTACTCATTGCTACTTTGGTGAGTGGCTCACATTGATTTTAAAAATGTTTTGTCTTTTATATGATCGGACTGAGGTATTCACTAAGGAGTTATTTGAGGAAGCTGACCAATAAAGTATTAAGTGTGTAATGAACCCATCAACTGCGTTGATTGGCGGTAATCCTTTTCTGACCATATGGTCTTGTTTGTATCAATAGCGTTAGGGTGTTATTCGCAGCTAACCTAGACATTCAGGTTTTCATTTTGAAAATGTTTTTATTTTATTAAATCAGATATTGGAATTGGCCTATTAACAAAATTCATGATTTGTTTTCTTAATTTGTGTGTATAAACACTTTCGTATGCATCTAATTCTGTGGGGTTTTATACCGATTTCAGTAGTTTTAAATTAGATTTGTCAATTTTGTGGTTGTTCTCAATAACGTGAGCAGCTAGCTATACACGATTTTTCAGTTCTCCCTAATTTTACATGAGCCAAATGTTCTTCGATTCGAGTTCCGATTTGGCGACGTCTTTGACCAACATTTATTTTCGAACAATTTTGACAATTTACACTATGTATCCCTGATTGCTGTTCATAATTAATTTGATCCTTTGAGTTGCCATGTAGCTGTTAAATTAATTTTTACTAATAAATGCTGTTTTCAGGTTATGATCACTTAATTTTTACTATTTCTTTTGTTCAGCGTTGCCATTCTTTTGTGTTAGTACGTTGGAATTATTTCGTAAAATTTTTTATTTAGTTCTGCGGATCAAATTATTTATTATGTTAGAATCGAAGCCATTCAAGATTGCAATTTGTTTAATATGGTTTATTTCTTTGAAATAGTTTTTCTTTGACAATGGAACTTCAAGTAATCTGTTGTCTAAAAAATTAAAGACAGTCATTTTGTGTTGAGGTGGACTGTTCCAATCGACTGTTTTGTATTGCCATTTCTTGTAATTTTTATATCTAAAAAAGTAAATGAGTGAAAAAGTATCCTGCTTGTTCTATTTGAGTTGTAATTTCTAACAACGGGTACATTGTATTTAAATTTTCTAAAAATTTTTGGGGATTTTCTTTGTCAATCGCGAAAATAGTAGTAAGATATCACCGACGTTTCTGTTCCAAATATGAATCTGGAAAAGAGTTCAATTCGTTTTCTGCTTTTTTTTCTTCTAGATCTGTCATGAAAAAATTACTGCCATGAAGATATTACTTCGTCGTCAAATCGAAATTCGAATCAACGAACATCTGGCTCATGTAAAATTTGGGAGAACCGAAAAATCGAGTGTAGCTGATCACGTTATTGAGAACAACCCTAAATTCGTCAGCTAACTCAAATAAGTTTTTTGTCCGGTCATGTAAATGACAAAACATTTTTAAAATCATTGTAAAGCCGTTTAAGGGATACCCTATATATATATATAGGGTATATATATATATATATATATATATATATATATTATTTAATTTTTAAACCTTTCAACATACAAATTGGCAGAAATTTTTTTTAAACTGTTTATTGGGCTATCAATGTTTCCTTGGGGAATTAAAACAAAAAATCATAACACATGCTTTAAAAATTAATAAAGTTGGAGTTATAATAGACAAAAATTATGTGTAATAAAATTATTAACAAAAAGCATGTGTTATGGTTTTTTGTTTTAATTGCCCAAAGAAACAGTGATAACCCAATACAGATTTTTTTAAACATTTCTGCCAATTTTTATGTTGCAAGGTTTAAAAATTTTTTTTCTGTCTATATAACGGTAAATGTTTGTGCAATCAACTTGTACAGAATTCGATTTCAAACAAAATCCCTTCCTAAAAATTATGAGTTTCATGTATCATTACGAAACTATAGCGCTGAAACTATTTGCACCCGTTTTTCAAAATGACGAACAATGGGAGGGGAGTGAATGACCCGAAAATCAATTTTAAACTCGCTCTTGGTCCTCTTTTTTAAAAGCTGTTTTTGTGATTAAAAATTTTATCAAACCTCATTCGTTGTTTGTGTGATGAGATTTGTAACAGACGAAAATGAATCACCTTACATAGGTTTATAAATATTCCTGTACAATAATGTTTACTTTCACTCAATCTAACCAAAAAAGTGCCGAATAATTTATGAGAAAATCCAAATATAACATATAATATAAAAATAAATAAAATAATTTTAATTAGTTTGTATTCAAAATAAATGATGAAAAAAAATTCATGATTTTAAAAATTTATTTATTTTATAATTTGCTGTATATAGCTTTTTAAATTTTGTATTTATTTTACAATAATTAAAAAAAAAATTGCATAAGTTACCCAAAGAATTGGTTTTTAGTCAGTTGGTTTAGACGTGATACAGGTGCATCCGAATCAACAGATAGTATCGATAATGGAGAATCCCCAACAGAAAGTACAGGATTTATTCGACAGCCGTCACTGTTTTATCCTAGTGCAAAATTGTCACAGAAGGGTGCAACCAACATGGGTGAAACTTTACAAAAAGCTAAAAGACGCATGGAAGACAAACTTAATAAATTTGGGTTAAAAAAAGGAAAGAAAAAGGATAAAAGTTTAGATGAAGCACCAGGTAGTTGTAAGTTTATTTTCTAAGCAGTAGGGACGTTGAAGATATTGTATAACCATCATTCTTGGTAGATTTTAGTCGCAGAAATTCTATGGATTTTGGTGATCCATCCAGAGAATCAGAATTTGTTGTGTTAAAAGAACGTAAATTAGTACCAACTCAACCCGTATTGGATGGTATGTTACGATTTTCATTCCTGTTAGAGAGTTGCCAACCAGGAACTGTTCCAGATCCGCCATTAATGGGGGCTATTTTAGACTTGGTAATTCATAATAGCTTAGTATTTTACCAAAATCTTTTAAAAATTTCTAAACAAATTGCTAATTTCCCAAAATCTATCACACTTTTGTAAAAAATTAGCCTCATTCAGCGGTTGTTGCACGAGCTGCATTTTATATGGAATGTGCTTACTTTGTACATTGTTGTAATCGAAATCAATGGCCAAATTGGATGAAATTAACATTACCAATGTTTCGTCAATCGGGTCCAGTATCAGGTTCAGGTTTAGGTGTTCAACGAGGTCCTCCCCAAAATGCCCCTAGACGTACGCATGCAATGCAACGTACGGCAGGAAAATTGTTTTATCAGTGGGCTGAGGTAAGAATTTGTGTAAATTAAATTTAAAAAAGTTGGTCACGCAAATTTTTTGTAGGTTATTGCTGCTAGATTAGAAGAATTACTGGCACAAGATAAGCAAAATGAAGCACATATTAATTTTCTTGTATCAGATGAACAAAGTCAGAAAGATCTTCTTACTCAAGATGAAGAAGAAGATTTTCTCGATGAAGGTATTTTTGTTAAAAACTTATGAAACGAAAAGAAATTTATGATTTAAAGTTGTGTTACAGCCAGTATCAATTTATATGGAACAGATTGTCCAATGCCACTTCGACTAATTGCATGTAATTTATTATTAGAAATTACTGCTTTCTTACGAGAAACTTATCAAACACTACCAAAATCTTCACGTTTATCAACAAGGGGTGAACGACCCCCACCTTGGGAACGAATGTACAGTAGAGATGCAAACCGAAGATGGAGTATGGCATTATCTTCAATGGGCCACTCACAAACATCTGCGCAAAGTTTACAATCAATTGCAGGAGATCGTGATGCTGGACTACCTGAACGAAAAATTAGCTTTGTTCTGCATGAACCTGACAATGAATCAGAAGGCAGCAGCAATACCACGGTAACTATTCAGGTATATTTAATACGAGAAGTTCAGAAAAGATATATCTGGATCTCGTTTAATTTGGCTGGCTAAATTATTTACAAATATCACAACTACTTTTAGGGTGAAGAAATACAGCAACATGAAAAGGAAAAATCTCGTCGACCTCCTGCGCCTAATCGTCCTTATCTTTTGCGGAGAGGTACTGGAGGTCCCGGTACCACAGGTACCGGGGGATCCTTTAAACGCCGAAGTTTGAAATTACGTCGTGGTACCAAGGAAGGAAAGGATGTAGAATATGACTGTAAGTACTATTATTTTACTTAAAAGGTTTGATTAATGAGAGTTCTCGTTGTTTTGTGAATTAAAAAACCAGTTGCTGTCAAACGGGCAGATTCAATTCAATCTAAACGCAAAGTAAGTTCATTGTCAGATAGAAGTGACACATCAGAACCCGGCCTTATTCTCCCTCCTGGTTGTGAGGGATTACGTCATCTTACCGGTGGTGGAGAATCCGGCGGTGAAGAATCTCCTGGTGTATTAAGTGACGAACAACCCCCAGAGAGTCCTAGTGATAGTAACGACACCGATGATACATCCAAAAATTTGCCATGGATAAAAGTAAGTATTAATATTTGCTCGTAATATAACTTATAATATATTCTTCATATTTGTCAGGTGATAATTCAGATGGCAAATTCATTTAATTATTCCTGCCCACATCAATTATTTTGCCACCCCAATTGCTATCGTCGGAATATGCGGGCAAGTACACGGTTAATGAAAGCTGTTCGAAAAGTTTATGGTGAAGAATTCGGTATTATCGATAATGATAACAGTCCAATATTACAAATGGAGAATACGGAAAAGATTCGAGAAGAAAAAGAGAAAAAAGAGAAAAGTATACGAAGTGGTCGTAAAGTTTCTGAACAAACCAGTCAACAAGCATCCCCTATTAAAAGAAAAGATAGTATGGGAAAACGTGATAGGTATTTAAATCTTATAAAATATATTTGTTAAATATATTTATTATGAATATAAATTAATTTAGAAATAACTTTTACAGAATTGATAGAAATGTTGATACTTCTCAAGCAGCAAGATTTATTTCAAACAGGGATTCGTCAAGAGATGTTACTGATCAAGATATCGAAAAAGGAAAGAATGACCCAAAAAAGAAAAAAGAAGTACCAAAAAAAACCGAAAAACCGAAACAAGAACCACCAATTTTAAAATACATTAAAACACAAGTTAGTAACTTGCAACCACTCTATATAAAGAAATTGTTACTATACTTTGTGGTAATCCATAGTTATTTTAAAAAAAAACTCTAGTT
This sequence comes from Nineta flava, assembly GCA_963920215.1. NCBI lineage: Eukaryota > Metazoa > Arthropoda > Insecta > Neuroptera > Chrysopidae > Nineta > Nineta flava. The sequence continues at coordinate 58,679,622 of OY986040.1, read as the reverse complement.
TCATAACGAGGATGCTAGTACATTGATTTTTTACATAAACCTTGCATTTTACGAGAACCCGATTTTTGTTGTTGAATAGACGGGCCCAGTATGAAATTTGAGTTTCCGGGATATGAGTCACCCCGATTTGGGCAGAACGAGGCCAATAGCCATATATATATATATATATATATTTATTTATATATATTTATCTATATATATATATATATATATATATATTTATATATTTATTTATTTATATATATATATATATATATATATATATATATATATATATATATATATATATATATATATATATATATCATCTCGAAGGCGGTTCGTACCGGTCAGTCTTGAGTATTGTGTTGATTTTGGAGACTAAGCCAGAGGTAGATAGTATAACACTCTCTACTGGATTCAAGATTCTACTGGACTAAGCCAGAGACTCCCGTGCTGGAAAGGTTCCAAATGAAAAATCAGACTAAGACTCGTGAGAAAACCCTAGCTACGGTGCGAGGCATTGTGCCTAGAGATCTACCCGAAAGCTAGAGCAGCAGGGTCAAATGCTGTCATAAACAGTCCTCTTGGAGCAACTGGCGAACTTCACTGAATAAATTCCTTCCCCATCACGTGGCCGATGGGTAGTACACGGCCCAATTTACTCGTGTGACCAAAATGATTAACTCGTGTGGAAAAATAGTAAAAGTTGAGGCTGCTCAAGGTAACCTCGCCGAGACACAAAAACCTGCAGGAGCATCCAGCCCAGCAAAAATCTGGACGATGAACTCCAGAATCCTTTCCTGAAGGTGGAAAGAATAAATCTCTCGGGTGCAGCCCGGATAAAATCTGCAGTAGAGAAAGTCAGGGCTGACGGGAAACTGATTCCTCGGATAAAAAGAAAAATCCGGACAAAAAAATGTACAACCCTGTTTTCAGAAACAGCGATACCTGTGGGGGCTGATTTAGGGAATCAACCCTTGGAAAATCCACAGGAAATGAGGTCGAGATCTGAAGATGGGATTCTAAGCCCAAAACAGATCTTGAAAAAGCGTAGAGGGAGAACAGGCAAGGGCTATAAATAACTTTGCTAAAACCACCTAAACAACAAAGATGTGCATTTCACTACGGGGGTATTCTGAGGTCAAATTGACTCAGGAACAATCCGAAAGGGTGCAACTCTCGTTGCTACTATCCATCACTAACCAAGAGCTCGTTTAGGGCCCACAGTATCGGGGTTGCTACCTGGACAGGAGGGCCCTCGATGTGCAGTGCATAGGCACAACAGTCATAAACTGGCTTATGGAAAGCGTCCCGAACATGGGAGCCCTGGTGAACACATCAAAAGTTCTGCTGTATGATCCTCAGATCTATAACTCCGTTAAAACGGACAAAATAAACTAAACTCTAGGAGCGCAGAATACAAACCTGCACACTGAGGAGTGGCGAATTATCAACAACACGACGGCCAATATGGGACATACCATCGTGCTGAAAGTGAGTGCAGCAGATCTGGGGTTGAGTCAAGACCGGGGGTTTAAATTATACCTCACCTATTTGGTCAAGTCAACCACTGAAAACATCAGAGGGAAAAAAGAATGTCATCTCTTCGGATGCTTCAGGAAAACCTTCAGCGCAGTAAAACGGTCACCGCTGCCTGTTGTCAAAATGTGCTGACAAGGGTAATTTCCAAAGCTCTGGTCCAGAAACCTTGGGCTGTGAACCATAAGATTCTTGGACTAGGAGATGCTGGAAGACAAATTATTTCCGATAAAACCCCAGGCAGACCCAGAATTTGCATTTATGCAAAAAAAGGGCATTAATGTCTTGCGCTGTGAGACTTTTGCCAGAGAGATCTTACGGCGGTAAAAGTAAAATACCACATGGGTATGAAACATCTTCTCCACCACCAATAACAGAGAAGAAAAACCTGATCCATTATTGTGAGCAAAAAAAAAACACCAACGGGATGATAGGATGTGATGCAATCGCTCATCACACTGCATGGAGGACTTATTAACACAAATCAAAGAGGTCAGTATCTCTTTGATTATATTATAGCTAACAGCTTAGATATAGTTAATCAAGGCAACAAGCCGACTTTTATTAACAAAGTTATGTTTTTGATCGGATACAAATTTTAAATTTAAATTTATTAATTGCCAAAATACAATTTTGCATATTTCTAACTTATATATCTAACTCATATTTCTAACTTACAACGATTTATAGTATGCTAGTATAGTTTATAGTTTCTATGGGAATGACAATCAAAATTGACATTTCAAAATTGAAACAAAATTTTAATAAAATAATTTTATAGTTATTTTTGAGAAGTATAGTTTCTGTGGAAATGACAATCAACAAAATTTTAAAATAATCATTGATGTAACACTGAGTATTTATGAAATCAGTGGAAAAATCAAGAAATGGCTAGTGTCCGATGAACCATCTGGATTGGATCACAGACAAATCTATTACAATGTGGAGGTGAGAACGGACCAATGTAATATGTACTGTCGGGATCCGAGGGGAACAAATTGGGACGCATATAATTCGACACTTAAGTTCAAACTGGCCACAATCCCGAAAAAAGTTAAAACAGAGCAAAAAGGATAGGGACTTGGGACAACTTACATAAAGCCCTTACTGAATACAAAAGTGTCTGAAAAATGCCAAAATAAACTCATGGAGGAAACTCTGTCAAGATGTTGAAAACACATCTGACGAAGGAAGACTCCATCGTATCGTAGCGAAAAATATCGCGTCACTCCGATGGTGAGTATACTAGCTCCGCGAAGGATACACTCGAGACACTGATCCGGACTCCCGGATTCTTTTTCCGGATTCGGTGGCAATAGATAGTGAAAATTCTTCTCAAGAGCAATTTAACCAAGGCCTCCTACTTACAATCGAGGACTGGAGAAGAGCGGCGATTGCCATTAAACGCTTAAAGACCAAATGGGCAATAAACTTATTCGTTCCCTATAAAGCACCGAGACCAGATGGGATATATCCAGTGCTATTACAAAAAGGAGCAGAGCATCTTGCGAAAACCGGGGAGGTTCAACCACTCCACGGGAAAGTAATTTAGACCAATTAGTATGCCAACCAGCAAGCGTATCAGGTGGGAAAATCCTGTGAATCAGCCCTCCACAACCTAATATACAGGATTGAGGAGGGATTCGCAAGGAAACAAACCACCTTGTGCGTTTTTCTTGAGATAGAAAGGGCATTTGACAATGCCTCTTACAATTCCATGGTTGATTCTGCAAGTCGGCACGGAGTAGAAGACACGTTTTGCAGATTTTTTTATGCTGATAGGTAAAAGAATACAAACTTCCCTTCTTTAAGAGTCTGTCACTGTGAGAGCCACAAAGGGATGTCCGCAGGGTGGTGTCTTCTCCCATTCTCCTGTGGAACCTGACAGTGGTGAGCATGTGTAGTATCCAAAAAGGATACTACACACCGGGATATGCGGACGACATTGTATTGCAATTCAAGGACCCTGTGAAGGCACACTTTCGAAGCTTATGTAAGATACTCTAAGATTCACACAGAAATGGTGTACCAACCAGGGATTGAAAATAAACCCTAATTGGGTCTAAAACCCAAAAGAATCCACTGGCTTTACACAAGAGTAGTTACGCCAATTATAACCTATGCTGCTCTAGTGTGGTAGCCAAAATTTAATCAGCTAACAGCATTCAAAAAGCTATCCAGGATCCAAATACTGGCCTGTTTGTGCATTACTGGATCCAAGAGCAGTACACCCACAGTTACAATGGAAAGCATACTAGGGCTGATTCCGCTAAGCATTATTATAATCGCCTAAAGACTGTCTGGCAATAATAACTGGATTTACAAAATCAGGTTGGACATGCAAGAGTCGTGAGAACATCAATTATCACAGACCTCGTTTTTTAAATGGGCACAGATATTCATCCCAAAATATACTTCTTCTCAAAATCTTTCACTGTGATAGGGCCATGTGAACGGAAGAAGCACCACCCTATCTCAAGAAAGGAATCGTCTGGTATACAGACGGATCCAAAACTGAAGAAGGGATCGGGGAGGGAATCAACGGTGAGAGACCTAAAGCAAACATTAGCCTTGAGAACCTACATAGAGGCTACACAAACCAGAACGTATGTATTCTCTCGTACAGTCAAGCTGCTTTAAAAGCCTTTTCTGAAACTGAGGTCACCTCAAGGGTAGTCAAGGAATGTCTTGAGGAACTGCTAAAGCTGGCAAAACGGAATAATGTTAAATTGATCTGGGTGCCGTGTCACAGTGGTTTCGAAGGAAACGAAAAAGCAGATGCCTTAGTAAACAAGAGAGTCGGAATACCTTTCATCGGCTCAGAGCCTATTTTTGGAATTCCAAGGACTGCATGAAAACAGGTGATACACGAGTGGTCAAATGCTAAACACCATGATCACTGGGAAAAAGTACCGCGGCAGGAGCTCGGGAAGGTACTGCTTCATAGTGAACAGGATGCAACTGCGGATGGTTAACGGATTCATTACCGGGCCCTGCGGGTGCATCTGCACACAATGGTGCTCCCAAACAGGTCCATCCTGTGCAGATTGTGTGACGAGGAAGAAGAAACATCCAGCCACATTATCTTTGACGGCAAACCTTTAGGTTACAGCAGATACAGGATATTCGGTGCATCTCACCCCGAATATATGATCTACAGGAAGATCTGATAAGCAAACTCCTGGCTATTGCCAACATATAAGAAAAGCGAATCTCGTCGGAGTGAAGTAGAAGAGGGAGCACACTGGACCATAAGCTCGAAGTGCTATACTTTTTAGACCCCAAGATGTATCTATTTATCTATCAATGATTTTCCAAATTCTGAACAAAACATCCGATCGTGAAAATTATAAAGGATGTCCATCTATCTATGTAACGCGAAGCGTAAAGTAACGCAAGACATAACAAAACGCGTAGCGTTTTGTGCGAGTCCTTCGGCTTTATATATTTAAGCCTTGCAAAAAGTAGTCATATCCGATCATAAACATAAATGTAACAATGGGCCGGGTTTTCGGGGAGATACTTCATATATTAGTTGCTCCTTAAAAAGTGATGATATGGGATAAAGGACCGAGCTATTTACCAAGTAAATAGCTCGGTAAACTATTTACCAAGAAAAATAATAAATTGTAAATTGATTATATGTAAGAAAAAAATGTGCTTGTAATTTATCAAGTTTTCCCATACTATGTTTTTAAAATTTTATAACTCGGAAAGTTTTAAAATATTTGAAACAAAAGAAAGAATAACTTGCCAAGTTTAAAAACTTTTCAAAATTTTAAAAACATTCTAAGGGAAAACTCGCGAAATAAATTACAACCAAATTTTTTCTTACATTAAATCAATTTACCAGTTATTAATTTTCTGGGTAAATAGTAAATACATCGGTCCTTTATCCTATATCATCGCTTTTTAAGAAGCAACTATTATATGAAGTATCTCCCCGAAAACTCGGCCCATTTTTACCGCCCATTTTATGTTTTTGATCGGATACAAATTTTAAATTTAAATTTATTAATTGCCAAAATACAATTTTGCATATTTCTAACTTATATATCTAACTCATATTTCTAACTTACAACGATTTATAGTATGCTAGTATAGTTTATAGTTTCTATGGGAATGACAATCAAAATTGACATTTCAAAATTGAAACAAAATTTTAATAATATAATTTTATAGTTATTTTTTAGAAGTATAGTTTCTGTGGAAATGACAATCAACAAAATTTTAAAATAATTATATAGTTTTTTAAGAAGCTATCATTGAATATACAATTCAAAATATTATTTAAATTTTTATAAAAAATTTATGTTATTATTGTCTTAAAATAACTACGAAACAGGACAATTTATAATGCAAAGTCAATCTGAAAAGATATGTAAAAAATCATAAATTCAAATTGAATATCATAGCGTATTAAGTGTTAGCTTATAAAAAAAACATAACGCTTTTTTTAACACTTGATTTAAGTATCCATCAAATTGTCATACCGGGGGCTTTAAATTGAAATAGATTTTTAAAGAGTAAACTCCAAAAATAATAATTAAATTATTATTAAAATAATTTTTTTAAATTTTTTATTTTTTAATAATTTTTTTGTTAACTAATTATTAATTTAAAAAATCTTCTAACGTGGTTAGAATTCGAGTATTTTTTTTACTTTACCTTACAATTTGGTAGACTTACTGTCACCACAAAAGAATAAAGATAGTATCATCTCATTCTTCAAGTACTAAAACCTCGAATATAGACCATTTCTTTAGACCTAGATCTTCGTCAACAGGTCCATATAGTAATGATAATTTGAGCATTGAAATGAATACGAACACTAATAACAAAACTACTCAGAACAGTTTTTTACCCAAATAATCAATCAAGAAAACCCAAACAAAATGCGCGAATACGGAACACGAATTCTCAACGAACACGAACTCAACAAAAACTAACCTCCCAAACGTTTCTACAACAAACAAACAAGATAATACAACATTGCTACTCTCAAAACGCCTGGTCAGCGCGAGAGACAGCGACTACAACCTCCAAGAGATAAATCAAAACAAAGAACCAAACCAAAATAAATTTCATCTTTGTACAATGAACGTAAGGTCGCTAATAAATAATGATAAGTTATACGAACTAACCGAAGCACTAGATAAAATAAAGTGGGACGTTATTGGTTTATGCGAGGTGAGGCGTGTAGGAACGAAAATCATTGAAAATTCAGAATACATTTTCTTCTATCATGGTGAAAAGGCAGGATCTTTGGGTGTTGGATTCTATATTCATAGTAAATGGCGTGAAAAAATAGATGAATTTATAGCAATAAATGATAGAATAGCAGTTTTAAAATTGAAACTAAATTCAAAATACATCACCACAATCATACGCGTGCATGCACCAACAGAGAATCATCCAACCGAAGAAATTCATGCTTTCTATAATACTATACATGAAATAATATCCAAAATGATACAGAGTCACATCTTCTTAATTGGTGATTTTAATGCTAAGATCGGTAAAAGGGCAACGGGTGAAGAATATGTTATGGGGCCATACGGTTCTGGTGATAGAAATGAAAGGGGCAATATGTTATTAGCATTCGCCCTTGAACACAAAATGAAGATATGCAATACATTCTTCAATAAATGTGAAAACAACCGCTGGACATGGATATCACCAAACGGACAGACGCGTAACGTAATCGATTATATATTAACTAATAATATCGAAAATATCACAGACACTACTGTAATAAGAAACTTCTCCTACTTTTCCGATCATCGCCTATTGAGATGTTCTTTTAAAACAAACCAAAAAACAAAAAGGAGAAAAGTGGCTTCATTCACAAAAAGCATAAACACCACTGATACATCATTAAATCTTTATCAAAACCAGCTTCGAAATAGTTTTGATATGCTAAATTTAAATCAAATGACCCTACAAGATGGCTATAATTCTATAGAGAAAATCATCCTCAATGCTGCCGAATCACATCTGATAATACGACAAGGCAACTCAAAAAACAGCAAACTATCGGAAATCACAAAAAAGTTAATACAGGATAGGCATAAACTTCAGAGTGTAAAGCACAAAACCCCTTTTCAACGAATCGAATTGGCCGAACTGAATAAATTGGTTAAAAAACAAGTGCGAAAAGATATACAAAAGGCTGACTGTGCTATGATCGAATGCGTTTTAGAAAAAAATTGCACTTCCACCAAAAAAACCAAAAGAAAACTCTGTAACACCCAAGTATGGATTCCCATATTACGTGACTCGCCAGGTATTTCCAAAACAAGTCGATCCGAAATCCTCTCTATAGCAACGAAATATTATCGATGTCAATATGCACCTGATAATCCAGAAATAGATCCCACTCCTACTACCGAGATCACCTATCATACATCAAATGTTCCAGATATTCTTAGTGATGAAGTGGCATGTGTAATAAAAACAATAAAAAAAGAGCGGAGTGCGGGAATTGATAAAATTTTGAATGAATATCTTAAATACGGAGGTGAATGTGTCATTAAAACTTTAACAGAACTATTTAACTTAGTGCTTAAAAGTGAAATCCTACCAAGTCAATGGTCCCATGCATTCATAACACTGATATTCAAGAAAGGTGACCAAACAAATATGGAGAACTATAGACCAACTAGCCTTAGTTCCAATATATATAAGATTTTTTCGAAGGTCTTATTAAAGCGTATCGAAAAAACACTCGATGAAAATCAACCAGCTGAACAAGCTGGATTCCGCATTGGATTCTCAACCGTTGACCACCTGCAAACCGTCAACCAACTAATTGAGAAGTGCAATGAGTATAAGAAAACAATCTATCTGTTGTTCATTGATTTTTATAAAGCATTTGACAGCATAAAACATAATTACATATGGCTTGCTCTAAACCACTTTAATATCCACCATAAATACATTGCAATCATTAAAAAATTATACGAAACGAGTACTGCACAAGTAAGATTGGAGGCAGTTGGGCCAAACTTTCCAATCAACAAAGGTGTCAAACAAGGAGACCCACTTTCAGCCAAGCTATTTAATGCTGTGCTTCAGTATGTATTTTTATCGCTGAATTGGAAAGATTTTGGTGTTAGCATTGATGGTGTAAGCCTAACAAACCTTAGATTCGCAGACGACATAGTTTTGGTCTCTGAAAACAAACAACATTTACAGACCATGCTAAGTCAATTGAAATTTCATTCTGAAAAAGTCGGTTTAAAAATAAACAATAACAAAACCAAGACTATGACGAATGCAGATCAGAATTTATGTAATGTGAAGCTGGGAGATGTCGAAATTCAATGTGTAACCCAATACAAATATCTAGGTCAGGTCTTATCTTTTGACAATCGGAGCGATATTACAACAAAGAATAACAAACGCGTGGCGGAAGTTTTGGTCCCTGAAATTCATACTTAAATCAGGCGTCCCGTTAGTTTTCAAAACTAAAATCCTGAATGCATGCGTCTTATCTGTCCTAACGTACGGTACTCAAACATTGACATTGACCCAAAACATTACCATAAATTAAGATCATGTCAAAGATCAATGGAGCGAAGCATCCTAAATATTAAAAAATCCACAAAATTAACAGCTCAAAGATTCGTGAGAAAACAAAAGTAATGGATGTAAATGTCACTATAAAAAAATTAAAGTGGAGTTGGGCTGGTCATGTTGCCAGGATGACAGATGATCGTTGGATGGTTCGAGCACTGTATGGACTTCATACAGCAACAGACGCCGTAGAGGTCACCCACTTAAAAGATGGAGAGACGAAATTGTAGGGTTTGCAGGACATCAATGGATGAGATTGGCAAATGATAGACCAGAATGGAAATCTCTTGGAGAGGCCTTTGCCCAGTAATTGGGATATTTTATAGGCTTATTATTATTATTATTATTATACTGTCACCACTTTCTTAACAACCCTTAACTACAAAAACTTTGCTAAAAAAATAATTGTACCTGATCAAAAATTAATGTAAAAAATTCGCCAGGTAGCAGCTGCGAAACTAAGCAAATTTCCTCAGAAATTAGGAAAACTAATATCAGTTAATAAATCATATCATTAATATCATTTCATTGTATTCTCCCAACAAAAACTTTCTATTTATGGAAAACATCTATTTATTTTTTACCGATGAAAAGAACGAGGTACTCAATTCAACCTGTTTATTTATTTTTTGTTATGTATGATCACGCAAAACTTTTTACAGAGTAGTCCGATGTTGATAATTCTTTTTTTATTGTATAGGGAATGTTTCTTGAAGAAAAAATTTTAAATTTTCGCCACAAAAAAATAAAAATAAGACTTCCCAGCGCTTCCACTAAAGAAGATAAAGAAGATATATCTAATATATATATATATATATATATATATATATATATATATATATATATATATGTATCTATATATTACAGAGTAGTTCGATTTCAAAAATTCCTTTTTTATTGGATAGGATATACTTAAAATAAAATAAAAGTTGATACCATAAAATTTGGAAAAAAAAGTTCGCCTCTAAAGGCAAAAAAATAGGCAAAAATGTTCTACCACTGAATGTGAACCGATTCTGTTGAAACTTTACACACCTATTTGATTCTAATGACTTAAAAGTGAAAAATAAAAACTTTTTAACAAAAAAATAGCACCGACGAAGAAAGTTTCTGAAAAGCAAAAAATAAAAACTTTTAAACAAAAAATTAAACCTTCGAAAAAAGATAGGAAAAAAATAAAAACATTTTAGTCTAAATCCTACACTAATGTAAATACCTAAATAATTTTGAGTCGGGGCCAAAAAATCTCAATCAATGGGCGAAGAGTGAATCTGATTTTCAGTTAAAAGTAAATATTACAAAATATTACACTTTGTTTGGCGCCGACTGAAAATTATTTCGGTATTTTCATTAGTGTAGGACTTAGTTAGACTAAAAAGTTACTTTTTTATTTTTTTCCTTTCGTTGTTCGAAGGTTTAATTTTTTTATTACAAAGTAATTATTTTTTGCTTTTCAGTCACTTTCTTCTTTTGTCGGTTCTTTTTTTTGTTAAAAAGTTTTACATTTACTGCTTTACATTCTTTCCAGTAAAATCATTTAAACATATTAATAAAATATCAAGTAACCATGGTGATTAATTTCTAATATTCATTATTTTGAGTTTATATTTAAATTGCAAATATTTCTGTAAATATTACAGAGTTTCAGAAAATATGGCCATGTAGTGAATTGCAGTAAAATTGATTTACTAATATTAAGAAATAATATCAAGATTTTTTACTTAACTTACCTTTCAAATACAAAAATCACGTCACATACTAAATGACTTGCCGATAATATGTAGGGTGTTCGAATTTAATTTCCACAGGCCAATATTTCGAGAAATAAGTGATATAGTGAGAAATTTTTCATGGAAAAGTTTTATAGTTTCTTTGAAGTCAAATAACGGCCAGAATTCAGCTTTAGAACGGTTTGGAATTTGAATTTTTTGGTCAAAAACCTTTGCGGGAGCGCCCACAACCGAGGTCAACTTTGATTTTTTAAATAGAAACCTACATTTTTTTAATGCAGATTGGTATTTTACGAAAAGGTATTCATGTTTTGTATGACAAATTTTCTTCAAGGACTGAAATTTATTGAAATTTATTTTCAGTGGTATGATATGCAAAACCCTTCGCCATAGGGAAGGATTTCCTTATGGGGCACAGTGGGTTGTTCTAATGTCGACGGTATTCAAATCGATAAATTTTTTCATCAATGTCATCAGCGTTACCTAATGCGCATCACGAGGAGGTTTGCGCTCTGTTTTGCACATCACAGCTCTGAAGAGAGCTGTTTCAAAAAAATTTGTTCGTCAGATTTGATACAATATGATTAAAAAACCTTTGAAAATCAATTCTTCTTAAGTCTTCAACCTTAATATCCTTAACAAATTTAAGTCATAGAAGTTTCAAGTTTCCATAAACAAAGTTAACCTCTGTTTGACCTCGATAATTTGTTTCGAAATCAAAGGTCGCAGTAATTTAACTCACAGGAAACCTTAGAACTTTTGCCTGAAACATTTGTAACTATATTACTTAGTTCTCGAGATATTGACCTGAGGAAATTGAAATGAAACACAGGGTAGATGTATAAAAGATACGTATAATCTTTTCAATAAATTAAACACCAATTTAATTTAATTAGATTTATTGAAATGAATAATAATTTAATATAAAATTTTGCAATATAAGCAGCGTGGGTATATAAAGTCGCTTTGGTATTTGAAGGGTCAAGTTCGTTAATGGGTAAAATCAGATGAGGGGAAAGGGGGGTTTAGAGGAAGAGGGAAATACAAAATTTGGCATATCTCCCTTAATATTCGAAGAAACGAAAAATTTATAAGAAGTAAAATTGTAGAAAATTAGTTTTACTATAATTTTTTTTCTTATGATTTTTTCTGTTACACTATTTTTTACAGAAATATTTACAATTTACGATTGAAAGTTTATAAACATCTCTGTTCACATTAGAATTTGAGAAAAATATTCGGGTAGTAAATTGTAGCAAAATTGATTTTCTACTACTTTACTCCTTATACATTTTTCAATTATTCTAATATTAGGAGAGATATTTTATATTTTGTGTTATCGTCTTCCATTTTGCCCCCCCCCCCCTCCTTTCCCCTTGATTTATGCCATTTATTAATAAAATTGGCCATGCAAATACGAAAATCATATCAGAACGACATTTCATTTTGATTAAACTAAAATTGTGACTGCTAGAGAGTGATTTATGTAATCTAAGAAAATTCGCTTAGTTGAAGCAGCTCCTGCGTAACGAATTTGTTTCTATTACCCTAATATTGACAGAAATATTTACGAATTAAAATTGAGAGTTAAGATTAAGATAAGATAAGATAATATTAATATTTAAGATATAAATATTAATATTAATTATGATTAAAGAAAAATAATAGATATAGAAAAGTTTAAGTTAAGAAAAGAAATTGATATTGATAAAGAATTTAGAATTGTAGTATTTTAAAGAATACAGAGTGTATTCAAAGATCGTGCTTTTGGCCCATTAAATAATTTCTAGTGTAAATCGGATCGAATGTTACAGATCCCATAGTACTGAAATTATCCCCAGAGATTCGTATTTCGTTAATGGCTTCTTCGAAGCCCCCTTTTTATCTTTTCCCTACTTCTGCTTACGATTGTAGTATTTGCAAGTGATTGTAGAAAAAAAAAATTATACTAAAAGTTATTTATTTACAACATTTAAATAAAAATGTACATATATTTACAATTTGAAACTAAATCATAGTATTCTAATATTAGGTAAAAAGTATGATTACTACAAAAACTTTAATTAATATATACAAGTACAAATCTAACATACCTAATTAATTCAATTATCAGTTTGAGCTGTCTTTCGTGAACTAAATCCAATTACATTAGCGATGTCAAGAACAATAGTCACTCAGTGGCCCATTACTCAGTCGGCTACTGACTGAAGAGTATTCTAGAATATTACTTGGGTTGAAACCCATAAAAAGTGTCTAACATTAGAACACTTTAATATAATGTCTTTTCGACTTGAAGCTAAAAGGTATTTTTAGTTTGACGCTACTAAAGACAGTGTTTTTTGTTACTCCGTAGAGCAAACAAGTTACACTCGAAACAAAACACTATCGAAAAAAAATGCACGTTATACTCTGAAAAATAGCTTAGTAACAATAAACAAAAATACGCGCGCTCTTGCATTTATATAACACAGTAAAATAAATGTGTTTCAAACAAGTTAAGAACACTAAAGGATGACGTCCGTATGTATACCGACTATTACAAGCGTGACCTCCGTATACATGGGCGTATAAAAATAATTCTATAATTTCGCAACGATATGTATCATATATCACCTTAATACCTTGTGCACATTAGAGTTTGGGAAAAAATGATAAGGAGATGAATTGTAGCAACTATACTTTTCTACAACTTTATTCCTTACGCTTTTTTCGATTGTTCTTTTTCTTCTTTGTTTATAATCTCTATGTCCCACTTCCCCCATGACCTATTCCATTTTTTTAAAATTGAACTTGCAAATACCAAAATCATATCAGATACGTCATTTCATTTTGATCAGACTAAAATCGTCACAGCTAGATAGTGATTTATGTATTCTAGATAGATAGATTGTAGCGGCTGCTCTCGATGTATAGCCCCATCGACCATAAGGTCCAAGTAATGTCTAAGGATTTGAGGATGTGAGTGGAAGAGGAAGGAATTTTTGTGTGTAGACTAGGAATTGGTATGATGTGCGGCTGCAGCCGACTCTGATAGAAACTATGCCGATATTCATCTGGAGTTCGTGAAGGAAACTGCAGAAAACCCTCACAAGTATAGCCGGTTACTTCGTTCTTGTTGTCCATATGCCGACAGTTCAGTCAATTAACCGCCCCCTGTTTTTTTTTTAATAATTGACAAACTGCCGATGTCGGAACTCCAACCCATAACCTCTAGTCCCAAGTGGACATAACGCCTCAGACATAACGTTTTAGACCGCTCGGTCACTAGGACGGTATTCTAAGGAAATTCGCTAAGTTGACGCAGCTCCTGCGTAACGAATTTTTTTATTTGATGTGTACCCATGTAATTTTTTTGCATCAAGTGGACTGATTGGCCAGTCAGCTGACTTTGAACCGTAGCTCGAACATCTACAAAAAACTTAAGTATAATTTCTATGCGATTCTACGTACCTGTTCACGTAGCCACTCATGTAATAGTTGCTTCAGTACGCAGTCTATATGCACTACGAGTGATACTTATTGGATGACATAGATAGCAATTGTACTGCCTATTATCGGTCACATTACAGTTCAGTGATACTTTAATAGATGTCATGATCACCTCAGGTAACAACAGAAAAAAACATGTTTGAGCTAAAATTTTTGCAAAATTATTTAGTTTATCAAAACAAATTTAAACAATTGTAGTTTAAAAACAGAAACGGGGATGTAAGAAAAAATGTTACAATCAAGGTGTCCCTCAAGGAAGCGTCTTAGGGCCAACTTTATATTTAATATACAAATATACACTGCTGATTTACCAATCAATATGCACACAACACTTTCCACATTTGCAGATGATAAAGCTGTACTGTCGCAACATTATAATCCTACTATAGCAGCAAATCAGCTACTACAACCCCTTAACCAAATTTATGATTGGACTAGGAAATGGAGTACGTCTATTAATGAAACAGATTCAGCTCACATCGTATTTAGTAAATACATAGGTGTCTCTCTGAATGTACACATAAATACTAATGTAATACTCCGAGTTGATTGTGTAAAGTACTTGACAAAGACATTGGTAGTAAACCTGGCAGATAACAGTGAACAAACTTATAGACTAAACAAATATTAGCCACTCCAGTTACCATTTCAATTTTAGTGGTACACCCTGTGTGAGAAATATCCAGTGCGAATTGCAATTACATATTATGAGTTATTATTTAAAGTCAGTTATTTAAGTTAAATTTGCCTGCATCAGGAAAAACAACATTTTATGAAGTTCATAAGTTTAAAACATTCTAGTGCAAATTATTAAGTAAATTTTTTAATTTGCTATCAACGGATAGCAAAAAACATGCCATTTTTTGTTTATTAGCCATACTTTCTGCTTATTGTTTCTACAGATTGCAAATAGAAAAATAAATGAAATTTTTTTTTTTAATAAGTTATGTTTATTATTTCCGAACATATTTTCTGTAAAAATATATAAAAACAAATAATTATGTTCATCATTTCTTGAACATTTACATCGTAGTAAAACTGATTTACTACAACTTTACTAATCATAAATTTTTTCATTTTACTAATATTAAGAGAGAAATTGAACATTTTAGGTATTTAATTTAAATTGAAAATATATTTACAAAATATATTATAATATATTTATATATATTTTTTAAATATTTACAACAATATTTGCATTAGTAAAGTTGTAGTAAATCAGTTTTACTACGATGTATTTTCTGATCCTATTTTCTGTAACTCTAATATTTACATGAACATTTTCAATTTAAAAACAATACCCATAATAATGAAAATTACAAATGCATCACCATGTTTACTTGAAATTTTTTAATGTATTAAAATCAAGTTTTCTAATGTTAAGAGGGATATATACCATATGTTATGTTTTCCTCTGTCTCTAAACGCCCCTTGACCTTGATTCATTCTGTTCATTAACGAACAGAAATACCAAAAGCACATCAGATGTTTATATATTTAGTTATATATGTGTCTGTAGCCACAATAGTCACGGATCGCCATGAACACTGATAATTTTTTTTAACTTTTAATCAGAAAAGAAATTTTTGTATTTAAGAATATTGTATGTCTAGCCACGTTAAAGGTATGGTGTCTTTGTTACACTTAAACTGCATTAAAATCAGTATTGTATAACATATAACTATAGTATGATAACTATGTATACTAATCACTCTCTAACGACAATCATTTATATACCGTACGTGTTGGAAAGCATTACTAATAGAAAATCAATGTTAAATAAATAAATAAAATTTTTACTATTAAATCATAGATACACGTATATACTGAAACTGAATGTCTGGACTGGACTATTGGGTGATCATATTATAGGACCATTCTTCATTGACGGATCTATAGATTCTCAAAAATATTTGAGTTTCTTACGAAATAATATTTTGCCAACTGTTAGAGCTCTTCTTAATTTAGACCTGGAATCTGTATGGTTCCAACAAGATGGTTGCCCTGCACACAATGTCATGATAGTAA
The DNA here is from genome assembly GCA_963920215.1 of Nineta flava. NCBI lineage: Eukaryota > Metazoa > Arthropoda > Insecta > Neuroptera > Chrysopidae > Nineta > Nineta flava. The sequence goes on along the minus strand of OY986040.1, from coordinate 58,663,276 downwards.
GGCTGTTCCTTGAACAAACTTTCCAGGAACGTCTTATGAGAGGTTTTGGAACCTTAAAGTTGCCAGCCAGATCGCTAGATATATCTCCTAACGACTTTTTTTGTGGGGTATTCTCAGAAAACAGATCTATTCGCGGAATAGGCCTGGAAATTTGAAACAATTAAGGCAAAGAATTGTTGACAATTGTGCGAATATTTCTCCTCAAGTGCAGGAAAATACCCGGGTAGATTTCTAGAATCGACTCGGATATTGTTTAGCAAATAATGGAGAATTATTCAAAACGTTGGTTTAAAAATTTTTTTTTTGTCGGAATTCTATTTTTTTTCTTTTGGGGTTTTATTTTTCTTTTAATTTGTGTGGATTGCTGTGTTATGTTATACCGTTAATAGAATATTTTCATTTATTTTAAAAGATTCCACATACAAATAATAAGGGGCATTCAAAAAAGAATTTTCAATTATTAGAAGTAATGCTAAACTGAAGAAGACAACAATGAACATATTTAACCCACTCCCATTACATCTTAATGCAGTACAAAACAGTAATCACACAGGCCAGCAAGCATATACACTAAATAGTACCTCTTCTATTTTTATTTCTTTACTAAGTATATTGTATACAGTTATTATAGTAAATAATATTTAACATTTATGCTCTATTAGCAATGCTTTCCAACACGTACGGTATAGTTGCATCTTACTCGTGCATCTATACATCTTCCGTCGTGTTGTATTGATGATCGTCAGTGTCGTCGTTATTTTCCGTCGTCCGTCGTGTGAGAGTGTCTACATGTATATGTAACAAAGACACCATGTCATATTACACTGCATATAGACAGCGATACATACATTATGCATTGTTTCTAGTTTGGGTGTATTTTAAAATAAAACTGTATATTATTTAATACGGTGAATTTCATCGTAATCGGAGGAATGGTATAGGAACGCATACCTTACAACAAACAGACAAACATTCATTTTTATATATGCAGACAAGTGCTCTGCCTCTGAAATTTAGTTTTTAATTTTTGAACAAAAGTTATACTCAAGAGTCATTTCTAATATTATGTAGACTAAAAAGTTAAAGTTGTAGTTAGTTTAGCTATTTTTTTAAAAACATATAAACTATAGATTCACCTCTCAAGTCCCAAAATTAATTGTCCACGTTTATTTTCTTTTAGGTTCATGATGCATTCCATGCACCAATTGCACTTTTAGTTAAAGGTGCTGTGTTATTAACTGAAGAAAATTTTGTGGAAGTTATGAGTGTTGCTTGGCATCTTCTATTAGAATGGAATCAAGAAGTAGCTGCATCAGCTGCGTCCTTATTTATTTTGGGGGCAGTAAGAGCACCTCAACAAGTAACAGAAATAATGAATCTTGGTTTACAACATCAAGAACCATCTATTCGAATAAATTCGATCTTAAGGTTAGTACCTAAATAAAATTAAAAAGTAAAATAATACAATTTTACTTAGTATCTTTGAATAGATTTCAAGTATTATGGAAGCTTCGTTATCAAGTCTGGCAAAGAATGGAAGAAGGTGCACAATTGACATTTAAAGTACCACCACCAGGAATTGAATTTACTTTGCCTTCACCAAAAATTGGAATTGAATCATTACCTGTGGTAGATCCACCATGGATGCCACAGGTAAAAACTAAGGTCGAGGAAGTTACTATAAATCAAGAAAGACATGTACGTTTACTAATTTATTATTTTACCATTAATATATAATATGTTAAATATAATTTTAAAAATTTTAGAGATCTCTAGTCACGGCCACAAAGACACGAAAGAAACAACAAACTGAATTGATTAAAATGGCTTTGCAAGCACAAGATGATAAAAAACGTGAAGAACGTGAAAATTTTCTGATTACTACAATCCCAATCACTGTACAAGCAGCTTATGAGCCAAGTTTATATCATGCTGCTGGGGATGATCATGAGGAAGGTAAAACGAACAAAAATAATAGCCCTTCTTGTGTGTAATTGTATTTAGAAACGACTTTCTAAATACGTTGTTTAAAATTTTTTTAAAAAGCAAGTGCAGATAACGAAGAAGCTGTGGATGGTACTGGAAGCCGCACTGCTAGCCATCATTTACACTCAGCCCACTCATTATTCCCATCAAGTTTATGTGCAGCTGTTGTAGAAATTATTAATCTATTAGACGATGCTGCTGTATCAACGGAAGGAAGTGCTGTGTATGAAGTAGCTTACAAGGTAATATAACATAAAAAACATAATCAATTCAAACGGAATAACATAACTTTCGCTTTTATTTTTCTAAAACCTATTTGTCATGGCGAAATTATTATGTTAAACCATCAAGTACGAGTATATAGTAGAGTCAAATTAGGATTTTTCAGGCAACTTGCTTGGAACCGCAATTTTTTAAATCAATTCATCTTGACGTCCTTAATATGATCCTAAATTAAATTTTTTTATAACAAAAAAAGGGTTTTTTCTTAATATCTTTTTAAAGCTTAAATATCTTAAGCTAAAAATTTAAAAAATTACGTAAAATATTATTCAATTTTATATAAAAAAAGAAAACAAATGAGCTCATAAACATTAAAATCGGTTTATTAGAATTCGAGGAAAAAATTCCCAAAATTCGAAAAACGCAAAAATTTTAAATTAAAATAAAAAATCTAAAAATTACTTAATTTTTTTAAAACAATGGCAAAGTATGCCTTTTATGTTAAAAGTAATGTGCCCAATGTTAGCCTTTAAAAAAAATTTGTCCCTCGACAATTAATTAAATATCGTGTCAGCGATTTTTATAAATAAAAAAGGTGCATTTCATTTTAGATGAATAAATTTTTTTTAAATGAAAGGTCTTAAAAATATCTATAAAACGAAAAAGAAAATTAATTTTTTAACTGTATTTTTACCCATTATTTTTTAATTTGTTTATAACGCGCTATAAACAAATGTAAAAAAAAAAAAACAGTTAAGAAATTATTTAAATAAACTATATTTTCTTTTAACTTATAGATTTTTTATAGACCTTTAAATTTAAAAAAAATTCCAATACGTTAACTTTTTAGAGAGTTATCATATATTTTACCTTTTGCTAATTTACTTATAAACAAATTAATATTTTTTAGGTTTTATAAGGCTTAATCGAAACACTTAGCTATTGAACAATAAATCAAAAAAAATTTCCGACCAATATGGTTTATTTCTTAAAGAAAACCAGCTTAAAATTTGTCGAATTTTAATAATTTATAATTAAAATACAGCTTGATTAAATTTATCAAAAAGAAACACAATATATCTGTAGCTATATAGTCTATATGCTTATCTCATACATCCAATGTTTGAATGATTGGTATTGTTTTCTTTTTTATATAGAATTGAATAATAACACTTAGCTATTGAACAATAAATCAAAAAAAATTTCCGACCAATATGGTTTATTTCTTAAAGAAAACCAGCTTAAAATTTGTCGAATTTTAATAATTTATAATTAAAATACAGCTTGATTAAATTTATCAAAAAGAAACACAATATATCTGTAGCTATATAGTCTATATGCTTATCTCATACATCCAATGTTTGAATGATTGGTATTGTTTTCTATAGAATTGAATAATATTCTACGTCATTTTTAAAATTTTTAGTTTAAAAAAAGATATTAAGAAAAAACGCTTTTTTGTTATAAACAAATCAATTTTGACCCTGTTCCGTCACGAGTCGGACCGTAAAATTTAGGGTCATATACAGGACGTCAAGATGAACCGATTTAAAAAAAAATTGCGGTTCCGAGTAACCTGCCTGAAACCGGCTTTTTGAAGCTAATTTGACTCTAGTAATATGATGACTGCATTTAATGAAGAAAGGGAAAACAAATGTTTGCTATAAATACTTACTCCACAAAACTTTCATTTTTCTAAATGGTATACCACATAGCACATTAGTGTGTCAGACCATGATTAAACATTGAGAACCAAAGGCACGTTCAAGAACCAAAAAAGCGATGAAGCTAAATTTAAATCATAGCGTGGGACCAACCGTCTGATGTACAAAATTTTAAAATTACAGTATTCATAATTTCAAAGATAGTTACTCACTAACTCGTCTTCAATATGTTTACCTGGAAAATGATAATTTTTACAATTAAAACTACAATTAAACTTCAAAACTTGATCCAATTTCTAGATGAATTATTTGTATTTTATAAATACGTATTCCGTTTACAAAGTAGTCATTATCATATGAATTAGCTAATGGTAACTTTCTCCGGGATATGTAATCGACGTAATCTCACAATGATTTTAAAAAAGTTTTGTCTTTTAATTGACCGGGCACGTGTATATAAATGCTTTCTTATGCATTTGCGGGGCTTTGTACAAATTTCAGCATTTCTTTATTCGATTTGTCAATTTTGTGATTTTTGTCAATAACGTGAGTAGCGATACATGATTTTTCTCTTCTCCCAAATTTTACCTGAGCTAAATGTTCTTTGATTCGAATTTCGATTTGGCGACGACCTAGACCAACATAAATTTTCGAACAATTTTGATAACTTACACTGTATTACCTGATTATTATTTTTATTTATTTTATCCTTTGAATTACCAAGTATTACATGGACTCAAATTTGTTAGTGTTAATACGGTTGAATTATGTCGTAAAATTTTAAATTTAGTTCTGCGACCCAATGATTTATTGTTTTAGAGTCGAAGCCGCCTAAGATTACAATTTGTTTTATGTTTTGTATTTTTAAACAATTTTTCTTTGCCAACGGAACTTTAAGTAATCTGTTTACTAAAAAATTAAAATTGCCATTCTGTTTTGAATCAAAAACTTTGGTATAAATGTTCATAGTATGACCTTATAAGTCCATTTCCCTATGCATGTCCGTCCGGGGACACGATAACTCAAAAACAAAAAAAGATAACGAACTGAAATTCCTTTTTCAAATTTTCTTTTTTAAATTACTTGTGTAAGTACTACTGAAAACCAAAGTGGGGAAGTTGTACATACATAAAACGGATTCATTATTTAACTTATTTTCATCGATCGATCCACCTAATAGTTGTCAAAAATCAGCTTCTGTAAAATTTATATATATATATATATATATGTATATATATAAATATGGTAAGTCAAAAGTCATGGAGTTTATTGAAGGGTGGATAGGGGATGAAATTCTAAAATGAAAAGTCCTTGGACATTTTTGTACCTTACCCACTATTAATTAGATATTAATTATATAAAGTAATCAATTAGAGAAGAGCGTTTTTAACAAAATGTTGGGAAATGAACGCAGCGGCAGCAGATATACGTGAGGGGAGCTCTCAATGAAATTTGAATGATTCATTACACTTGAAATTACATTTTTCGTTAAAAAATTTAAGCAACGAATGAATCACCCATAATTTAGCTCACTAAAATATTGAAAAAAATTATACTTAAGAATTTATTAATATTTTTTGCACTGATCAAATCATTTGCAATTTAGGCTAATTTTCAACTTTTCGTTAAGTAAATTGAAGATTTTCAAATATTGGGAAGTTTTTGTGTTCCTAAAAAACTAGCCTGACTATCTTTATGATAATCCCAAAAATTAAATTTACAAAAAAATATTTTATAAAAACACTTTTACACTACTGTTACAATCGATTCCAAAATCTAATCTGCTCTAAACTTTAAAAAACAACGTCAAATGCCGCCGTAAAATTTCATCGTAAGAAATCTTATAAAAACTGAATAATTCAGTTAATTAGATTTTTCGAAAAAAAAGGCAAATTTTTCTTCCAACATTTTTTAAAACTCTACTATAAAAACTGTATCGGATTTGAAACGCATAAGATAAGACTCGCTCTACGGTTGTGATGGGGAGAACTCGCTGCTCTCAGTATCTCTGCTGCCGCTGCGTTCATTCCACACCATTTCTTATTCCGTTAACGCGCTTCTCTAATTGGTTACTTTATTCAGTTAATATCTAATTAACGGTGGGCCAGAGACAAAAATGTCCAAGGACTTTTCATCTGAGAATGTCATGCCCTATCCACCGTTTCAAAAAACTCCATGACTTTTTACTCACTCTATATATATATATATATATATATATATATATATATATATATATATATATATATATTTATATATGTATATATATATATATATACGTATATATATATATATATATATATATATGTATATTTATTTATTTATTTATTTACTAATATAATAGAGCTGAAGATTTTTTTTTTTGTTTTGACATATATTTTTAAATAATATTGTCCATAGGTGGGCAAACTTTGACTGCACTCAGCTATGAGTGAGAGGTAGGAAGAGAGATAGAGTAAATACAGGGTACCTACCAATTATTATTATTTTCTTTTTTTAATTAAAACATTTTCTGAAAAATATAATAATACCAACTCTTTTTAATGGTCACTATTATTCAAAGTATACAATACATACAATACATTGAATACATACTCTGAAATTTTGGGCTGGTAATTTGGGGCATAAAATGTACCTTTTAAATATATTTGGGTATGAATAAAATATAAATGTTATATAGATTATAGAATATAAATCTTTTGATCTTTTTCATTTACCGCTTGACAATTTTAAACCGCTTGTAAATTTTTTGATGATTTAGCTTTAGTTTAGATTTTAGAATTAGATTTTTGGAAATTCCGAATAATTTGCCAAAACTATTCATATCGGAGAACTAATAAACAATTATTTACTTGATTTAATTATTTTTTCTTAGTAGGGGATATAGTGTCATGGGAATTTGATGACACTAGATCAGAGGTGGGCAGGAGATGACTCGGCCAAGCTCTGAGTGAGAGGTAAGGAAGAGAGATAGAGTTAACACAGGGTAAACTACCAATTATTAATATTATCTTTTTTTAATTAAAACATTTTCTGAAAAAAATATAATAATACCAAATCTTTTTTATGGTCACTATTATACAAAGTAAATAATACAAGCAATCATTCAATACATACTCTGGAATTTTGGGCTGGTAATTAGGGTCATTAAATGTACGTTTTTAGTATATATCATATTTGTGTATGAATAAAATAAAGATATATAAAAAATATATATAAATCTTTTGAACCTTTAAGTTTACCGCTGGACCATTGTAATAAAAGAGGGAAATTTTTGCAAAGGATAATTTTAAATAGAATTAAAGTTTTGGAAATTCCAAATGATTTGTCTAAATATTTTACTATTCATATCCGAGAACTAATAAAGAATTGTTTACCTGATTTAATTATTTTTTCTTCGTATGGAGTATGCTCAGTATAGTGTCATGGGAATTTGATGAATTAAGTTAAATTTTACATAAAGTGGGAATTTGAGTTCTTCGAGTTAGTCTACTTTGAATTGAAAAAGTGAAAAGTACTATTTGTAGTAGTGGAAATTATTTTTCGCATAATTTGTTTTTCAAAAAAAATAAAAGTAGTAAATTTAATAATGGAGAAGACATCGCAAGCAGTCTTGGATAAGTTCAGATTATTATTATTATTGTTATTATTATCATTATTGTTATTATTATTATTATTATTATTATTATTATGTTTTTTGGTGTATCTCTCCATACTGTAAAAGATATTATTTAAACAATAAATATTTTATAAAACTATTTCTAAATTGATTGAATAAATTATTGGGCAATAATCGGTAGGACAACCTGTATTGAAACATCGTTCCGTCTTGCTTCAAAACATACCTTCTTTACTTACTCACACCCAGCTTATGGAGAGCTCGTAAGGCTCAGACGAGCTGTCTGTGCCCACCTCTGCACTAGATACAATAAACATGCCAATCATAAAGCTGGGTGATGGGGGGTGGTGGTAATTTGTTACTAATTTCTATATGGTTAATTTTACATAAAGTCGGAATACATGTAGATGTAGTTGTTGTTGTAATTATTGTTATTGCTATCATCGTTATTGTTATTATTATTATTATTATTATTATCATTATTATTATCATTATTATTATTATCATTATTATTATTATCATTATTATTATTATCATTATTATTATTATCATTATTATTATTATTATTATCATTATTATCATTATTATCATTATTATCATTATTATCATTATTATCATTATTATCATTATTATCATTATTATCATTATTATCATTATTATCATTATTATCATTATTATCATTATTATCATTATTATCATTATTATCATTATTATCATTATTATCATTATTATCATTATTATCATTATTATCATTATTATCATTATTATCATTATTATCATTATTATCATTATTATCATTATTATCATTATTATCATTATTATCATTATTATCATTATTATCATTATTATCATTATTATCATTATTATCATTATTATCATTATTATCATTATTATCATTATTATCATTATTATCATTATTATCATTATTATCATTATTATCATTATTATCATTATTATCATTATTATCATTATTATCATTATTATCATTATTATCATTATTATCATTATTATCATTATTATCATTATTATCATTATTATCATTATTATCATTATTATCATTATTATCATTATTATCATTATTATCATTATTATCATTATTATCATTATTATCATTATTATCATTATTATCATTATTATCATTATTATCATTATTATCATTATTATCATTATTATCATTATTATCATTATTATCATTATTATCATTATTATCATTATTATCATTATTATCATTATTATCATTATTATCATTATTATCATTATTATCATTATTATCATTATTATCATTATTATCATTATTATCATTATTATCATTATTATCATTATTATCATTATTATCATTATTATCATTATTATCATTATTATCATTATTATCATTATTATCATTATTATCATTATTATCATTATTATCATTATTATCATTATTATCATTATTATCATTATTATCATTATTATCATTATTATCATTATTATCATTATTATCATTATTATCATTATTATCATTATTATCATTATTATCATTATTATCATTATTATCATTATTATCATTATTATCATTATTATCATTATTATCATTATTATCATTATTATCATTATTATCATTATTATCATTATTATCATTATTATCATTATTATCATTATTATCATTATTATCATTATTATCATTATTATCATTATTATCATTATTATCATTATTATCATTATTATCATTATTATCATTATTATCATTATTATCATTATTATTATTATTATTATTATTATTATTATTATTATTATTATTATTATTATTATTATTATTATTATTATTATTATTATTATTATTATTATTATTATTATTATTATTATTATTATTATTATTATTATTATTATTATTATTATTATTATTATTATTATTATTATTATTATTATTATTATTATTATTATTATTATTATTATTATTATTATTATTATTATTATTATTATTATTATTATTATTATTATTATTATTATTATTATTATTATTATTATTATTATTATTATTATTATTATTATTATTATTATTATTATTATTATTATTATTATTATTATTATTATTATTATTATTATTATTATTATTATTATTATTATTATTATTATTATTATTATTATTATTATTATTATTATTATTATTATTATTATTATTATTATTATTATTATTATTATTATTATTATTATTATTATTATTATTATTATTATTATTATTATTATTATTATTATTATTATTATTATTATTATTATTATTATTATTATTATTATTATTATTATTATTATTATTATTATTATTATTATTATTATTATTATTATTATTATTATTATTATTATTATTATTATTATTATTATTATTATTATTATTATTATTATTATTATTATTATTATTATTATTATTATTATTATTATTATTATTATTATTATTATTATTATTATTATTATTATTATTATTATTATTATTATTATTATTATTATTATTATTATTATTATTATTATTATTATTATTATTATTATTATTATTATTATTATTATTATTATTATTATTATTATTATTATTATTATTATTATTATTATTATTATTATTATTATTATTATTATTATTATTATTATTATTATTATTATTATTATTATTATTATTATTATTATTATTATTATTATTATTATTATTATTATTATTATTATTATTATTATTATTATTATTATTATTATTATTATTATTATTATTATTATTATTATTATTATTATTATTATTATTATTATTATTATTATTATTATTATTATTATTATTATTATTATTATTATTATTATTATTATTATTATTATTATTATTATTATTATTATTATTATTATTATTATTATTATTATTATTATTATTATTATTATTATTATTATTATTATTATTATTATTATTATTATTATTATTATTATTATTATTATTATTATTATTATTATTATTATTATTATTATTATTATTATTATTATTATTATTATTATTATTATTATTATTATTATTATTATTATTATTATTATTATTATTATTATTATTATTATTATTATTATTATTATTATTATTATTATTATTATTATTATTATTATTATTATTATTATTATTATTATTATTATTATTATTATTATTATTATTATTATTATTATTATTATTATTATTATTATTATTATTATTATTATTATTATTATTATTATTATTATTATTATTATTATTATTATTATTATTATTATTATTATTATTATTATTATTATTATTATTATTATTATTATTATTATTATTATTATTATTATTATTATTATTATTATTATTATTATTATTATTATTATTATTATTATTATTATTATTATTATTATTATTATTATTATTATTATTATTATTATTATTATTATTATTATTATTATTATTATTATTATTATTATTATTATTATTATTATTATTATTATTATTATTATTATTATTATTATTATTATTATTATTATTATTATTATTATTATTATTATTATTATTATTATTATTATTATTATTATTATTATTATTATTATTATTATTATTATTATTATTATTATTATTATTATTATTATTATTATTATTATTATTATTATTATTATTATTATTATTATTATTATTATTATTATTATTATTATTATTATTATTATTATTATTATTATTATTATTATTATTATTATTATTATTATTATTATTATTATTATTATTATTATTATTATTATTATTATTATTATTATTATTATTATTATTATTATTATTATTATTATTATTATTATTATTATTATTATTATTATTATTATTATTATTATTATTATTATTATTATTATTATTATTATTATTATTATTATTATTATTATTATTATTATTATTATTATTATTATTATTATTATTATTATTATTATTATTATTATTATTATTATTATTATTATTATTATTATTATTATTATTATTATTATTATTATTATTATTATTATTATTATTATTATTATTATTATTATTATTATTATTATTATTATTATTATTATTATTATTATTATTATTATTATTATTATTATTATTATTATTATTATTATTATTATTATTATTATTATTATTATTATTATTATTATTATTATTATTATTATTATTATTATTATTATTATTATTATTATTATTATTATTATTATTATTATTATTATTATTATTATTATTATTATTATTATTATTATTATTATTATTATTATTATTATTATTATTATTATTATTATTATTATTATTATTATTATTATTATTATTATTATTATTATTATTATTATTATTATTATTATTATTATTATTATTATTATTATTATTATTATTATTATTATTATTATTATTATTATTATTATTATTATTATTATTATTATTATTATTATTATTATTATTATTATTATTATTATTATTATTATTATTATTATTATTATTATTATTATTATTATTATTATTATTATTATTATTATTATTATTATTATTATTATTATTATTATTATTATTATTATTATTATTATTATTATTATTATTATTATTATTATTATTATTATTATTATTATTATTATTATTATTATTATTATTATTATTATTATTATTATTATTATTATTATTATTATTATTATTATTATTATTATTATTATTATTATTATTATTATTATTATTATTATTATTATTATTATTATTATTATTATTATTATTATTATTATTATTATTATTATTATTATTATTATTATTATTATTATTATTATTATTATTATTATTATTATTATTATTATTATTATTATTATTATTATTATTATTATTATTATTATTATTATTATTATTATTATTATTATTATTATTATTATTATTATTATTATTATTATTATTATTATTATTATTATTATTATTATTATTATTATTATTATTATTATTATTATTATTATTATTATTATTATTATTATTATTATTATTATTATTATTATTATTATTATTATTATTATTATTATTATTATTATTATTATTATTATTATTATTATTATTATTATTATTATTATTATTATTATTATTATTATTATTATTATTATTATTATTATTATTATTATTATTATTATTATTATTATTATTATTATTATTATTATTATTATTATTATTATTATTATTATTATTATTATTATTATTATTATTATTATTATTATTATTATTATTATTATTATTATTATTATTATTATTATTATTATTATTATTATTATTATTATTATTATTATTATTATTATTATTATTATTATTATTATTATTATTATTATTATTATTATTATTATTATTATTATTATTATTATTATTATTATTATTATTATTATTATTATTATTATTATTATTATTATTATTATTATTATTATTATTATTATTATTATTATTATTATTATTATTATTATTATTATTATTATTATTATTATTATTATTATTATTATTATTATTATTATTATTATTATTATTATTATTATTATTATTATTATTATTATTATTATTATTATTATTATTATTATTATTATTATTATTATTATTATTATTATTATTATTATTATTATTATTATTATTATTATTATTATTATTATTATTATTATTATTATTATTATTATTATTATTATTATTATTATTATTATTATTATTATTATTATTATTATTATTATTATTATTATTATTATTATTATTATTATTATTATTATTATTATTATTATTATTATTATTATTATTATTATTATTATTATTATTATTATTATTATTATTATTATTATTATTATTATTATTATTATTATTATTATTATTATTATTATTATTATTATTATTATTATTATTATTATTATTATTATTATTATTATTATTATTATTATTATTATTATTATTATTATTATTATTATTATTATTATTATTATTATTATTATTATTATTATTATTATTATTATTATTATTATTATTATTATTATTATTATTATTATTATTATTATTATTATTATTATTATTATTATTATTATTATTATTATTATTATTATTATTATTATTATTATTATTATTATTATTATTATTATTATTATTATTATTATTATTATTATTATTATTATTATTATTATTATTATTATTATTATTATTATTATTATTATTATTATTATTATTATTATTATTATTATTATTATTATTATTATTATTATTATTATTATTATTATTATTATTATTATTATTATTATTATTATTATTATTATTATTATTATTATTATTATTATTATTATTATTATTATTATTATTATTATTATTATTATTATTATTATTATTATTATTATTATTATTATTATTATTATTATTATTATTATTATTATTATTATTATTATTATTATTATTATTATTATTATTATTATTATTATTATTATTATTATTATTATTATTATTATTATTATTATTATTATTATTATTATTATTATTATTATTATTATTATTATTATTATTATTATTATTATTATTATTATTATTATTATTATTATTATTATTATTATTATTATTATTATTATTATTATTATTATTATTATTATTATTATTATTATTATTATTATTATTATTATTATTATTATTATTATTATTATTATTATTATTATTATTATTATTATTATTATTATTATTATTATTATTATTATTATTATTATTATTATTATTATTATTATTATTATTATTATTATTATTATTATTATTATTATTATTATTATTATTATTATTATTATTATTATTATTATTATTATTATTATTATTATTATTATTATTATTATTATTATTATTATTATTATTATTATTATTATTATTATTATTATTATTATTATTATTATTATTATTATTATTATTATTATTATTATTATTATTATTATTATTATTATTATTATTATTATTATTATTATTATTATTATTATTATTATTATTATTATTATTATTATTATTATTATTATTATTATTATTATTATTATTATTATTATTATTATTATTATTATTATTATTATTATTATTATTATTATTATTATTATTATTATTATTATTATTATTATTATTATTATTATTATTATTATTATTATTATTATTATTATTATTATTATTATTATTATTATTATTATTATTATTATTATTATTATTATTATTATTATTATTATTATTATTATTATTATTATTATTATTATTATTATTATTATTATTATTATTATTATTATTATTATTATTATTATTATTATTATTATTATTATTATTATTATTATTATTATTATTATTATTATTATTATTATTATTATTATTATTATTATTATTATTATTATTATTATTATTATTATTATTATTATTATTATTATTATTATTATTATTATTATTATTATTATTATTATTATTATTATTATTATTATTATTATTATTATTATTATTATTATTATTATTATTATTATTATTATTATTATTATTATTATTATTATTATTATTATTATTATTATTATTATTATTATTATTATTATTATTATTATTATTATTATTATTATTATTATTATTATTATTATTATTATTATTATTATTATTATTATTATTATTATTATTATTATTATTATTATTATTATTATTATTATTATTATTATTATTATTATTATTATTATTATTATTATTATTATTATTATTATTATTATTATTATTATTATTATTATTATTATTATTATTATTATTATTATTATTATTATTATTATTATTATTATTATTATTATTATTATTATTATTATTATTATTATTATTATTATTATTATTATTATTATTATTATTATTATTATTATTATTATTATTATTATTATTATTATTATTATTATTATTATTATTATTATTATTATTATTATTATTATTATTATTATTATTATTATTATTATTATTATTATTATTATTATTATTATTATTATTATTATTATTATTATTATTATTATTATTATTATTATTATTATTATTATTATTATTATTATTATTATTATTATTATTATTATTATTATTATTATTATTATTATTATTATTATTATTATTATTATTATTATTATTATTATTATTATTATTATTATTATTATTATTATTATTATTATTATTATTATTATTATTATTATTATTATTATTATTATTATTATTATTATTATTATTATTATTATTATTATTATTATTATTATTATTATTATTATTATTATTATTATTATTATTATTATTATTATTATTATTATTATTATTATTATTATTATTATTATTATTATTATTATTATTATTATTATTATTATTATTATTATTATTATTATTATTATTATTATTATTATTATTATTATTATTATTATTATTATTATTATTATTATTATTATTATTATTATTATTATTATTATTATTATTATTATTATTATTATTATTATTATTATTATTATTATTATTATTATTATTATTATTATTATTATTATTATTATTATTATTATTATTATTATTATTATTATTATTATTATTATTATTATTATTATTATTATTATTATTATTATTATTATTATTATTATTATTATTATTATTATTATTATTATTATTATTATTATTATTATTATTATTATTATTATTATTATTATTATTATTATTATTATTATTATTATTATTATTATTATTATTATTATTATTATTATTATTATTATTATTATTATTATTATTATTATTATTATTATTATTATTATTATTATTATTATTATTATTATTATTATTATTATTATTATTATTATTATTATTATTATTATTATTATTATTATTATTATTATTATTATTATTATTATTATTATTATTATTATTATTATTATTATTATTATTATTATTATTATTATTATTATTATTATTATTATTATTATTATTATTATTATTATTATTATTATTATTATTATTATTATTATTATTATTATTATTATTATTATTATTATTATTATTATTATTATTATTATTATTATTATTATTATTATTATTATTATTATTATTATTATTATTATTATTATTATTATTATTATTATTATTATTATTATTATTATTATTATTATTATTATTATTATTATTATTATTATTATTATTATTATTATTATTATTATTATTATTATTATTATTATTATTATTATTATTATTATTATTATTATTATTATTATTATTATTATTATTATTATTATTATTATTATTATTATTATTATTATTATTATTATTATTATTATTATTATTATTATTATTATTATTATTATTATTATTATTATTATTATTATTATTATTATTATTATTATTATTATTATTATTATTATTATTATTATT